>JAHIAM010005035.1:0-36385 GCA_021605205.1 Aegilops longissima | reverse complement strand
ATACCATTATCAATGACATCCAATGTCCATAGTCGTGAAACCATGACTATCTATTGATCAACGAGCTAGTCAACTAGAGGCTCACTAGGGACATATTGTGGTCTATGTATTCACACGGTATTACGATTTCCTGATAATACAATTATAGCATGAATAAAAGACAATTATCATTAACAAGGAAATATAATAATAATCCTTTTATTATTGCTCTAGGGCATATTTCCAACAGTCTCCCACTTGCACTAGAGTCAATAATCTAGTTACATTGTGATGAACCAACACCCATAGAGTTCTGGTGTTGATCATGTTTTGCTCATGAAGAGGTTTAGTCAACGGATCTCATGACATTCAGATCCGTATGCACTTTGTAAATTTCTATGTCTCCATCTTGAACATTTTCACGAATGGAGTTGAAGCGACGCTGATGTGCCTGGTCTTCTTGTGAAACTGGCCCTTGGCAAGTGCAATAGCTCCAAGGTTGTTGTAAGAGTTTGATTGGCCCCGACGCATTGGGTATGACTAGGTCGGTGATGAAACCTTCACCCAAATTGCTTTGCGCCTCCGAGGCTGCCATGTACTCCGCTTCACACGATCCCGCCACGACGCTCGCTTGTACTGCACCAGCTTACGCTCCACCATTCAACATATACACGATCCGGTTTGTGACTTAGAGTCATCCAGATCTGTTTCAAGCTAGCGCCGACGTAACCCTTTACGATTTAGCCTTCTCGTCACCTCCATAAACGAGAAACATGTCCTTAGTCCTTTTCGTACTTGATATTCTTGACCACTATCTTGTGTTCCTTGCCGGATTACTTTGGTACCTTCCTACCAAACTTACGGCAAGGTTTACATCAGTACACACATGGCATACATAATAGAACCTATATGATGCATAGGGATGACACTCATCTCTTCTATATCTTCATTGGTCGGACATTGAGCCGAGCTCAATTTCACACCTTGTAATACGTGCAAGAACCCTTTCTTGGACTGATCCATTTTGAACTTCTTCAATATCTTATCAAGGTATGTGCTTTGTGAAAGACCTATGAGGCGCCCCGATCTATCTCTATAGATCTTGATGCCTAATATATAAGCAATTTCCAAGGTCCTTCATTGAAAAACTTTATTCAAGTAGGCCTTAATGTTGTCCAAGAGTTCTATATCATTTCCCATCAAAAGTATGTCATCTACATATAATATGAGAAATGCTACGAGCTCCCACTCACTTTCTTGTAAACGCAGCTCCATAAGTCTACATAAACCCAAACGCTTTGATCATCTCATCAAAGCGTAATGTTCCAACTCCGAGATGCTTGCACCAGCCCATAAATGGATCGGAGCTTGCATACCTTGTTAGAATTCTTAGGGTCCAAAACCTTCCGTTGCATCATATACGCTTCTTCCTTAGATAGCCGTATGAATGCCGGACGCCCATTTGCCATATCTCATAATCATAGTATGCAATTACATGATTCGGACGGATTTCGCTTCGCCACGGAGAGAAAGTCTCATCGTAATCAACCCTTGAACTTGCCGATAACCTTTAGCGAAGTCGAGCTTTATAGATGGTAACATTACCATCCGCTTCCCGCCTTCTTCTTAAAGATCCATTTGTTTTCTATCGCCGATCATCGGCAAGTCCACAAAGTCCATACTTTGTTTTCATACATGGATCCTATCTCGGATTGCATGGCTTCAAGCCATTTGTTGGAATCCCGCCATCGCTTCTTCATAGTTCAAGGTTCACCGTTGTCAACAACATGATTTCGTGACAAGGTTGCCATACCACTGGTGTGGAATGTCCTGGACCCACGGTTCAGAGTAACTTGATCCAAGTACCTTGATCATCATCATTAATTTCCTCTCCAGCTGGTGTAGGCATCACAGAACATTTTCCGAGCTGCACTATTTTCTGGTTCAAGAGGTAGTACTTCATCGAAGTTCTACTTTCCTCCCACTTACTCCTTTCGAGAGAAACTTTTTCCGTAAAGGATCCGTCTTGGCAACAAAGATCTTGCCTTCGGATCTAAGGTAGAAGGTATACCCAATGGTTTCCTTTAGGGTATCCTATGAAGACGCATTTTTCGACTTGGGTTCGAGCCAGTTGAAGTTTTGACATAAGCATCGTGATCCCCAAACTTTTAGAAACGATAGCTTAGGTTTCTTCCAAACCATAATTCATACTTGTCGCTCAACGGATTTAGACGGTGCCCTATTTAAAGTGAATGTAGCTGTCTCTAGAGTGTATCCCCAAAATGATAGCGGTAATCAGTAGACATCATAGATCGCACCATATCCAATAGAGTGTGATTACGACGCTCGACACACCGTACCGAGGTGTTCCAGCAAGTGAGTTGTGAAACGATTCCACATTTTCTTAGTGTGTACCAAATTGCGGACTTAAATATTCTCTCCACGATCTGATCGTAAGAACTTTATTTTCGTCACGTTGATTCTCTACCTCATTCTGAAATTCCTTGAACTTTTCAAAGGTCTCGACTTGAGTTTCATCAAGTAGACATACCCATATCTACTCAAGTCATCAAGAGAGTGAGAACATAACGATATCCTCCATGAGCCTCAACGCCATTGGACCGCACATCGGTATGTATGATTTCCAATAAGTTGGTTGTTTCTCCATTGTTCCGAGAACGGAGTCTTGGTCATTTTGCCCATGAGGCATGGTTATGTGTCAAATGATTCATAATCGAGAGACCTAAAAGTCCATCGAATGGAGCTTCTTCATGCGCTTGACACCAATGTGACTAAGGTGGCAAGCCACAAGTATGTGGGACTATCGTTATCAACTTTACATCTTTTGGTATTCACACTATGAATATGTGTAATACGCTCGAGATTCATTAAGAATAAACATTGACCATCGGAGCATGACCATAAAACATATCTCTCATATAAATAGAACAACCATTATTCTCGGATTTAAATGAGTAGCCATCTCGCATTAAACGAGATCCCGATACAATGTTCATGCTCAAACTTGGCACTAAATAACAATTATTGAGGTTTAAAACTAATCCCAGAGGTAAATGTAGAGGTAGCGTGCCGACGGCCATCACATCGACCTTGGAACCATTCCCGACGCAGCATCGCCACCTCGCCGCTCTCCGCTTATTCGCAATCCTCGCTGTGAGTTATATATGAGCAACGGCACCGTATCAAATACCCAGAGTTACTACGAGTAATCGTAAGGTACACATCAATTACATGTATATCAAATATACCTTTAGTGTTGCCCGCCTTCTTGACCGCTAAGTATTTGGGGCAGTTCCGCCCAAAGGGTTCTTCCCTTGCAATAAAAGCACTTACCTCGTGCTTGGGTCCATTCTTTGACTTCTTCCCGCAATGCTTACGGGCGCGCAACATCTTGCCGCCCTTGAAGTTCTTCTTACCCTGCCCTTCTTGAACTTAGTGGTTTTATTTACCATCAACACTTGATGTTCTTTCTTGATTTCAACTTCACGACTTCAGATTGAGAATACTTCAGAATGTTCTTCACCATCCCTCGATATTGTAGTTCATCACAAAGCTCTTGTAGCTCGGTGGGAGCGATCAAGGATTCTGTCAATGACCGCCGTCCGGAGGTTAATGTCCAATGGGACAGGTGGTTGTGCAACCTGCATTTTGAGTATGTGCTCACCGACAAAACTATTTCCTCCATCTTACAACTATAGAACTTGTCGGAGACTTCATATCTCTCGACCGGCATGAGCTTGGAAACCATTTTCAGCCTCTAACATCTCATATGCTCCGTGTTGCTCAAAACGCTTTTGGAGCCCCGTTTAAGTTGTAAAGCATGCCGCACCAACGAGGGAGTAATCATCAAGACGAGACCGCCAAGCATTCATAATGTCTTGGTTCTTCGATGGGTGCTTCACCTAGCGTGCTTCTAGGACATATTGTTTCTTGCGCTATGAGGATGATCTCGTGTTCCGACCCAGTCCAATAGTTGCTGCCATCATCTTTCAGCTTGGTTTTCTAGAACATGTTGAAGTTCATGGTGACATGAGCGCCATTTGATCTACAAGACATTTTGCAAAGATTTTAGACTAATGTTCATGATAATTAAGTTCATCTAATCAAATTATTTAATGAACTCCCACCAGATTTGACATCCCTCTAGTCATCTATGTTACATGATCCGAGTCGATTAGGCCGGTCCGATCATCACGTGAGACGGACTAGTCATCATCGGTGAACATCTCCATGTTGATCGTATCTTCCATACGACTCATGTTCGACCTTCGTCTCTTTGTTCCGAGGCCATGTATGTACATGCTAGGCTCGCTGGTTAACCCTAAGTGTTTTACATGTGTAAACTGTCTTACAATTATGTGAACGTAAGGATCTATCACACCATCATCACGCAGTTTCAAAACATTTAACTTTAGCAACGGGCACGCTTAGGGGGAACACTTTCTTGAAATTTTATAAGGATCATCTTATTTACTACCGCTGCTAAGTAAACAAGATGCATATAAACATAATAAACATCACATGCAATTATATAAAGTAGTGACATGATATGGCCAATATCATATAGCTCCTTTGATCTCATCTTGGCTCCATGATCATCTTGTCACCGCATGACACCATGATCTCCATCATCGCTTCTCCATGAAGTTGCTCGCCAACTATTACTTCTACTACTATGGCTAACACGCTTAGCAATAAAGTAAAGTAATTTACATGGCGTTGAATCAATGACACGCAGGTCATACAATAATTAAGACAACTCCTATTCTCGCCGGTTGTCATACTCATCGACATGCAAGTCGGATTCCTATTACAAGAACATGATCTCATACATCACAATATATCATTCATCATTCATCACAACTTTGGCCATATCACATCACATGACAATTGCTGCAAAACAAGTTAGACGCCCTCTAATTGTTGTTGCATCTTTTACGGCTGCAATTGGGTTCTAGCAAGAACGCTTTTCTCAATACGGAAAGCCACAACGTGATTTGTCAACTTCTATTTACCCTTCATAAGGACCTTTTCGCGAATCCGCCCAACTAAAGTGGGAGAGACACCCGCTAGCCACCTTATGCAACTAGTGCATGTGGCCTGGAACCCGTCTCACGAAGCGCATGTAAGGTCGGTCCGGCCGCTTCATCCCACAATACCGCTGAAGCAAAAAAGACTAGTAACAGCAAGAAAGTTGACAACATCTACGCCCACAACTGATTTGTGTTCTACTCGGCAATAGAGAACTACACATAGACCTAGCTCATGATGCCACTATTGGGGAACGCTGCATAAAATAAAAATTTCCTACGCTCACCAAGATCCATCTATGAGTTCATCTAGCAACGAAGAGAGAGATGCATCTACATACCCTTGTAGATCGCGAAGCCGCTCAAGAGAACGGGTTGAGGAGTCGCTCGTGATCCAAATCACCGGAGATCCTAGCACGGAACGGACGGCACCTCCGCTGCTCAACACACGCGACGGTCAGCGTGACGCCTCCTCCGCCTTGATCCAGCAAGGGGAAGGAGAGGTTGATGAAGATCCAAAGAAGACGACGGGTGGTGGTGGATGCAGACACTGCAGCAGGCTTCACGCAAGCTTCAAGGAGAGGGAGGCAGGGGAGAGGGAGGCGCCAGATGTAGGGGTGCAGCTGCCCTCCTCCCTCCTTATATAGGCCACTGGGGAGCGCCGCCCCGAGATCCAATTCCAAGGGGGGCGACGACCAGGGGGAGACCACCCAAGGCAGTGCAAGACTTCACCCTAGGGTTTCCAACCTAGGCGCAGGGGGCCTAAGTGGTGCGCACCAGCCCACCAGGCTGGTTCCTCCCACTTCAGCCCACGTGGCCTCCAGATAGGTGGCCCCACCTGGACCTCGGGACCTTCTTCCGGTCCCAGACAATACAGAACCCCAATTCTCCCGATGTACCTAAATAGCACTTCCTATATATAATTTTCCTCCGACCATTCCGAACTCCTCGTGACGCCCAGGATCTCATCCGGACTAACAACATTCGTTTGCTGCATACTCATATTCATACAACCCAGCGCCACCGAACCTTATGTGTAGACCCACGGTTCGGGAGACATGCATACGACCAGATGGTTTCCGTCAATAACCAACAGCGGATCTGGATACCCATGTTGGTCTTACATGCTCCTCGATGATCTCATCGGATGAACCACGATGTCGAGGATTCAAGCAACCTCAGATACTATTCCCTTTGTCGACGGATATATTTGCCCGAGATTCGATCGTCGCAGATCCCAATACCTCGCTCAATCTGCTATCGCAAGTCACTTTACTCACACTGTAATGCATGATCCCGTGACCATAACTTGGTCACTTTGAGCTCATTATGATGATGCACTACCGAAAGGGCCCAAGGATACCTCTCCGAATACGGAGGACAATCGCCTCGATCCGTGTCAACCCAACAAACACTTTCGGAGATACCGTATTGCACCTTTATAGTCATCCAGCTATACAGGACGCTTGGTACACCCAAAGCACTCCTACGGTATCCGGGAGTTACACGATCTCATGGTCTAAGGAAGAGATACTTGACATTGGAAAAGCTCTAGCAAAACGAACTACACGATCTTGTGCTATGCTTAGATTGTTTGTCCATCACATCATTCTCCTAATGATGTGATCCCGTTATCAATGACATCCAATGTCCATAGTCGAAACCATGACTATCTATTGATCAACGAGCTAGTCAACTAGAGGCTCACTAGGACATATTGTGGTCTATGTATCATTCACGCGGTATTACGATTTCCGGATAATACAATTATAGCATGAATAAAAGACAATTATCACGTAACAAGGAAATATAATAATCCTTTTATTATTGCCTCTAGGGCATATTTCCAACACTGATGATTTATGGACGCAGGTCGAGGCAGTGAAGCCTTCCTCACCGGGCATTTATGGAGTAACCCAAGTAGCGCTTAGGGTTTGAGAAGCCTGAGCGTAGAGAGAGAGAGAGAGAGAGAGAGAGAGAGAGAGAGAGAGAGAGAGAGAGAGAGAGAGAGAGAGGGAGAGAGAGAGAGAGAGAGAGAGGGTCGAGCGGAGTAAAGGAAGGAGGAAGAGAGGGAGTATATAGCCATGTGAAAAACTGTTCGTCAAGATTTTGGACTTAACGCGTTCTCGAACTTCTTCTCATTCGCTTGACATGTGTCACCACGCATCAAAAGTGGAGATCGTGTTAGATCATGGGTGAATAGATAAGTCTAACGAGGAAGCGGAACAGATTGAGCGGCAAACCCAAAATTTTGATAACATAAGTTAAAAGTTTCGCTCAATTTCTTCAATTGACAAGGACATAGTGAAGATTTTGAACGAGTTTCAAATAGAACGCATATGAAGAATGTGAATAGATTGTTGAGTATAGCATAGAGGGAAGGGTCCGATCACATTCACTTAGCGTAAAAATGCAAATTGAGGAAATAGCCATAAGTGAATGCTGTAGAGGACATAAACCCATATATATATATATAGCCAATGAAGAAAAACGACGAAATGTGAAGATTTTGCAAAGTTGAAGAATTTGAAAAAAGAAGAATTTCAAAACTGAGGAAAACTCAAATTGAAGATTTTCAACTTTGGTGGTGGCGTGACCCACCGATAAGAATGATGATTTTAGACACCGCAAAACAATCGAGGGTTCTGAGAATCAAATTTTCATTAATTTCTTCACACTTAGAGTGTTATTTTCATTGATTGAAGAAAATGTTTCTTCATGTGTTGCACATCTAAGTCATCAATTTTGCATAAGTGTCGGATGTGTCCTTTCAAAGAACATTCAAGTTTCTAAGATATTTAACTCACATCGCAATTGCTAAATCTCTTCTCTCCAAGGGCTTTGTGAAGATATCGCTAGCTGTTCTTCTTCACATGATCAATAAAGATGTCGCCTTCAACACATGATCGCGAAGAAATGATGACGAATCAATGTGCTTTGTCTTCGAAAGTGCCGAATCGTTAGAGCAATCTTGATGGCACTCTCATTGTCACAAGAGAGAGGCACATTCTTCACATTGATGCCATAGTCCTGAGAGTTTGCTTCATCCACAGCAATTGACAGAAGAACCAGCAAAGAATGTACTAGCTTCCGCAGAGATAAAGGATACGCAGCTTGTTTCTTCGAGGACCAATGCATCAAAGATCGTCCGAGGAAATGATAAGTACCAGATGTTGACTTATGGTCCACACGATCACAAAGATAGTCGAGTCGTAATATCCAATGAGATCAAAAGTAGAGCCTTGGGGTACCATAATCCTAGTGTTGGTGTGTGAGCTAGATATCAAGAATATGCTTCACAACCTTATGGTGTGATTCTCTCGTAGCTTGAAATCGGGCACACATGCAAACACTAAGCATTATATCTGGCCTAGATGCACATAAGTACAATAAAGAACCAATCATGGAGCGGTATACCTTGTGATCAAAGTCAATACCATTTTCATCAGTGCATAGATGGCCACTTGTGGGCATAGGAATTTTGACGCCTTTGCAATCTTGCATGCCAAATTTCTTCGTAACATCTTTGAGGTATTTCTCCGAGATATGAATATGCCATTGTGTTGTTGACGAATTTGAACACCTAAAATAATTTCAGCTCTCCCATCATAGACATTTGATATTCTTCACTCATCATATACAAATTCATCACTATAACGCTGGTCAAGACAAGCCAAAGATAATATCATCAACGATATTTGGCACACAAACAGTTCACCATCATAAGATTTAGTAAAGAGAGTAGGGTCGAGTGAACCGGTGTGAAGCCATTCTTCACGAAGAATTCCTTCAAAGTATCATACCACGCCCGAGGGCCTGCTTGAGGCCATAGAGGGCCTTGTTGAGTCTCAAGACTTTGTCGGGATTCTTTGATCTTCCAAACTGGGGTTGACAATATACTTCTTCCTCAAGCTTACCATTGAGGAATGCACTTTTCACATCCATTTGATATAAAGTGATATTATGATGGTTAGCATAAGAAGCAATATAATAATAGCCTCAAGTCTAGCAACAGTGCAAAAGTTTCATCAAATCAATTCTTCAACTCGTGTGTAGCCTTGAGCTACAAGTCGCCTTTATTCCTCACCACAAGGCCATTTTCATCTTGCTTGTTGCGGTAGATCCACTTTGTGCCAATGATATTATGCTTGCAAGGATTTGGACGCTGACCAGCTCCCGATGTTGTTGAGCTCGAACGATGTAATTCTTCTTGCATGGCCTGAATCCACTCAGTTCGTAAATGCTTCATCTACCTTAGTGGGCTCTGTGATAGACAAAAGCATAGTGCCCACAAAAGTTAGATAAATGTGAAGCTTTTGAGCAGTGAGAGGACCCGGTGCTTCAATGTCATCGATGATCTTGTCAACTTGCACTTCTTTTGCAACGCGAGGATGAGCTGGTTGTCGCGAGGAATTTGATCGCTTTCTTTTCAGCACCATTTTCTTCAAAGATTATCTTCAGCATCACCGACGCTCAAGGCTCAGAATGAATTCTTCAGCAGATTCTTCAAGAGGAATTACATCCTCAGCTGTTTTGAATTGATAGATTCCTCAAAAGGTGTTCATCTATCACAGAAGGTAGGTGCTCTTTCATAGCCATTATTTTCATCGAATCAAGACATCTAAGGCTTCAACAATCTTATAAAGAAAATTGTTGAAGACTCTATAGGTGTGCTAAAGTCCTTTCCGTAACTAAAGCATAAACCTTCATGTGCTTTCTAAGTTCAAGAATTGTAGATATCATGATGAGGATCCATCAATCCAAGATTTAAAGTTAATCAAGACTCCCTAAATAACCATTTTGCTGAGGAGTATAGGGAGCAGATAACTCATGAGTAATACCAAGTTCATCAAGATAGTCATCAAGACCGAATTCTGAACTCAGTTCCATTGTCACTCCTGATGTGCTTGATCTTCACACCAAAGTTGGTTGAAGCCCTCGAGGAAAATCATTTGAAGACTTCCTGCACTTCATGTTTGTAAGTGACAATGTGTACCCATGTAACGAGAGTCATCAACAATAACAAAGCTATAGAGATGCATCATTAGTGACTCGCTGAGTAATGATTAGGACCAAAGAGGTCCATGTGAAGCAATTCAATGGACGAGTAGTGGTCATGATAGTCTTCACTGGATGCTTGGCCTTGGTCATTTTTCCAGCTTCCTGTGCTCCACACAAGTGATCCTGAGGAATTTGACATTCTCAATGCCAATGACATGCTTCTTCTTCGCAAGCATGCAAATTCTCATGCCTCAAGTGACAAGTCGTCGATGCCATAGCCATTCTTCCAAGCTTTTGCAAGTAGGCACGGCTGGTTGTGGTCCTCAGAGAAATCAACAATATACAAGTCTCTCTCCTAAAGCCTTCAAAGACTTTGGAATTGTCGCTTCCATAATCACAACACAATGATACTTGCCAAAGACAACAACCATATCAAGATCACAAAGCATTGAGATCCATGAGGTTGTATCCTAACGACTCAACAAGCATGACTTTGTCCATGTGTATGTCCTTAGAGATCGCAACCACCAAGACCTAATACCGACTTTTGCCTTTGTCAAGAAGATGATATGTTTCAGATGTGACGGTGATAAGGGAGCATCCATCAATAGGTTCTTGTCACCAATATGTGATTTGTACATCCACTATCGAGGACCCACTCATTGGCTTTGTTGATCATCCCGCAGATGAATTAGTGCAACTTACGATCTCATATACTTCATCATGAAGAATAGGATATCAATTTCATTAGATGAATTTCATCAAGCAGAAAAACAGAGATATAAAGATGAGGACGGTGAAATGAAAGTTCATTTCTTCATGATTAGCTCAAGGCCCTTTCAGTGCAATGTCGTGTCCCCAAAGAAATTCTTCGATGTTAGAGCACGCCCGAGACCTGACCATAGAGGAAATTAGTTCTTTTTTCACCACCCACATCTCAAGGGGTGGCAAGAGTTCATCACTCATGAGCTCCATATGAGAATGGTGGCATAGAGGCCAATCCATTTCTGCTTCACATAAGAGGCGTTAGGGTAAGCATATGAATAAGGAGAAATTCTTCGAGGACTTATGAACATATTGGTTTGAAGAATAATGCACATATTCATAGCCCTTAGCTCTACCCTCGCTAAACAGAGTTGTTAGCACGATGATGATCATATGAGGACTTTGATCCTTTGAGGAATTTGATCCATGGAGGACCTTGGTCCAGATGATGACTTGGATCCATATGAAGAATTTGGTCCATATGAATAGTTTGATGGGGTTCCTATTCTTCATGTGGTGTCATGAGGACATTCACCAAGACTTTCAAGGCACCTTTTAAACCAGATTTTCTTCATAGGAGAACCGCTCCTCAGCTTAGTGCCAACATATCTAGCAAATACTTCACCATTCTGATTTTTGAAGAGTTTATAGTTTGAGTCAAATGACTCATCGTAAGAATGAGGAGATTCACATGTAAAGTCAGATAAGTTAGATGGATCAATCGGAGGTCCTTTGCAGCAACCCATGAGGTTTTGGGGTACCGCTTCAGCCCAATATGTTCCATCAAGATTGAGTTTCTCTCAAAGGCAATACCTCTTTCCTAGGGTTCCTATTGAGGATCAGCTTTTTAGCACATCACAAAGAGTCCGATGCCCTTTGAGGCTTTTGTACATGCTCACATGTACAATTCTTCCGCCTCTGCATCATCAAGGATACTAGCAATGTCCCTGATGAGGAATTAGTGAAAACAGGACATGAAGAATTTGTAATAGCTTGAAGCATTTGAAACATTCAGTGAAGAATTAGCATATTCACGCTCAATGCACTTAAGCATGGAGGAACAAATTTTTCCGAGAAGCGCTGATTTGTTGAGCAAGTAATGAATCACGCCCTTCAAGATCTTCATAACTCACTCTTAGCTTCTCATGATCTTGCTTTCTTTGAAGAAATTCATAAGAAAGCTCATGATCGATAAGAGAGTGTTATGATGACCTTGAAGGTTGTCAAACCTAGATCAAGTCTCTAAAGATTTTCACTGTGGCTTTAGTGATCCATTTCTTCACCCCAACATATCATCACTTTATCTAGCATGTTTTGAACATTTTCAAAAGCCCTTGTTTTTTTACAGCAATCTTAGCAAGTTTAGAGTAGCTTGAGATCTTCATCGATTCATTCTCACTAGATTCAGAGGAGGTATATTTGAGTACCACTTTGCCATGAAGCAATAGGTGGGAAGTCATATTATCTCATCACCTTTGTTATGAGGTCAGTTTGTTCGAGTTGAAGATGGACTTGTCGACGAATGTAGTAGCGAGAGCCAAACTCGCCACATGGACTGGACTTCTCGATGCCTCCTCTTCCTCATGTTCCTCGATTCAGCTTCGAGTTCATTTCTGCCAATGAATGCCCGAGCCTTCTTGAGCTGCTCTTCTTGAGATGAAGACTTGAGGATTTTGATGATGAAGATTTGACGATTTCTTCTTCTTCTTAGCGCCACGTAACTATAATCCTTGTATTTCTTCTTCTTTAATTCCTTTTCCAATTGAGGACAATCTTGAATGTAGTGACCAGGTTTCTGCATTTGTGGCATAGCCTTCTTATAGTCACCGATGAGGAATCATCGCTCCTTGAGGATTTTCCAAAGCGACCACGCCTTGAGAACTTCGAACTTCTTCACGAAAGCAGCATAGCTCCTGCTCAATTCTTCGTGGTCACCAAGGCTACTACCGTAGTCTTCACAATCAGATTCGCAGCCTTGGCCTTCGTGGCACGTGGATTTGCCATAGCTAGAACCATAGAGATCTCTTTCAGCAAGCTCGAACTCATGAGTATTTAGCCCTCGAGGATATTAGCTGATCAAGTGACTTGTAGTCAGACGTTCTGTATCATCGCCGTAGTATCAAATGAGGAATCGCTTATCTCAATAATTTCTTCACCACCTCATGGTCGGTGATGTCAAGGGCACCAAGCGCTTGAAGCTCATTTGAGATGTCAAGAGGCGATCAAGGTTTGTTGAACATTTTCATTGTCAGTCTTTTGAAGTGGTTGAAGAGATTGCTAAGAGAGTCACGCTGAGTTGAGACTCCTTCATTTACTTTGGGCAGCCTGTCCTGTATGAGCTTAGCAGCCCAAAGCACTCACTCTTCCATAATCGTCTTTGCTCGTGGCTACATATGATATTCTTCGCTTGAGAATCGAAGTTGCTTGAATCTCTTCACATCGGTAGCGCTCAGGAGGGTGAGACAGAGGAACACCATTTTCCACAACATACCGTAGATCATTGTCATCTTCTCAAGATGCATTCAGATCTTGTTCTTCCAGAGGGGTAGTCCATACCATCAAAGGTAGGACACCGACCGAGACCTTGATCATACTCAAGCCGATATAACTAAAACTCCGTGGTTAAACTGAAATCACACGTAACAAGGGAGTACCTTGCTCTCGATGCCAATTGAAAGTGCTATATCGACTAGAGGGGTGAATAGGCGGTTTTATGAATTCTTCACCGAGGAATTTGCCGTGAGGAAATTACTTAGCTAAGAACTACTTGTAGCGGAATAAGTACTCGTAAGTAAGCATAACAGTATGCGGGCATGGTCATCATGATGAAATGAAGACAATCACAGAGTATGCAGTTTAATCACAGGATAACACAAGATGAAGACAAATGATCAAGAAATTGAACTGAGGAAATTGAGAAAGTCTTCACCAAAGTCTTCAAACATAGATATGAACAACCACTCAACACAAAGAATGAGGAAATGAATTAGTTGAGGAAATAGAACCAGTAAGGTTGGTGAAGACAATGATTTGGTAGACCAGTTCCAACTGCTGACTCCAGCTTGTACGCCCTGGGTTGAGCGGCCGAGTATGTAAACTCGAGGACACACAGCCCCGGACACTCAAATACGAGCACGCAGCTCAGATACCATGTCCTCACCAATTCTCCTTGAACTAAGGTCACACAGACTCCCAATCACTGTGGTAAGTCTTCAGTGACTTTGTCGGTGTACTAGAGTAGGGGTACCCTAGTATCCCTAACTTGTGCACGGGCAACAGGAGACCTCATGCAAGGCTTCTGCTGGTGACCGCCAAGGTCCTCCGTGGTTCCTTTGAGCCATTCAAGAACAAAGTGTTCGCAAGGAGATAAGGCCCCGACAAGAGGAGCTTGCCGAAGGCTACCAAGGCACTTAGGAGATAAGGCCCGCAAGAGGATCTTGCCGGAAGGCCCGTGAGCGACAAGCTTCCGGACGCGACAGGCAACAACCGCTAAGGCGCTTGCCGCGGCATCACTAATCAGACTCGCCTCCAAAGACATCCACCAACGTGTCGCCTCGACCTTTCAGCGCCGCTGGCAAGAGGCCGAGCGGCCAGGAGCGCTGTGGCAAGCGACGGACAAGATTGCCATCATGGCAAGTGGCGCCCCGACGGTCCTCGTTGCATGCTTTGGGCGACGAGACGGCATTTAATGCCTTTGTCCCCGCCGTGTTAGGTATGATACATCGCATGTAGCTGTACCAACCGCAACTTTTTTCCTTTTTACCCTTGTCTACGCTACACCTGCCGGAGACCCCTTGAGCATATAAAAGGAGGCCCATGCTAACATAGGGGAGGTTCGAAGGTTCAAGGCAAACACTCACGCTAGGTCTCAGCAGTCGTGTATCAGAGCACTCAAAGCTCCCTAGCAAGAACTCAATACACTCGCATGCAGCAAGAGGGAGTTATCTCCGGAGAGCTCCGGCTGGGTAAACTGCTCAGGTGCTTCGCCGATCCGCTTTCAGGCGATCTCCGCCTCGCCAACCGAAGGGGCTCGTCCACGTCCCATAGGTGTTCGTGGGTCGATCAGCTTCGACATCTTGGCGCGCTGTAGGGCGCCGAGAATGTGTGAACCTGATCCGCGCTCACACGAAGCTAGATCTTCATCTTCTTCATCGACATGCCACCAAAGAAGAAGGCTTCAGCCAGCTGATCCGCCCACGCCGATCCCACCGCCACCGGAGCAAATGGGTAGGGTAGACGCCGTGAAGAACGCAAGGCCGACGTAGGGAGCCCACGGTGCTGCCAAGTCAAGGACAAGGCTGCGCAGACTCGGCCTCGCATATGCACCGGCCCATCTCGAGAGCGCGGACCGACAAAGATCATGGTATTCACAATGCCATACGCCGCTGACCAAGATCGAGCTGGTGGATCTCGGATGCTCAAGACCAGCATGCACGCCAACATGCAAGACGAGCGAGGCATTTGTCGCCGACGGGATATCGCCTTCTAACATAGTTAGAAGTCCGGCATATCCCGCCTCCTCGCGCCGCTCGCCACTACCACCCACCACTCAGCAGAAGCTTTGGCAAGAGCTCAACTCGCCCCTAATGATGTGATACCATTATCAATGACATCCAATGTCCATAGTCGAGAAACCATGACTATCTATTGATCAACGAGCTAGTCAACTAGAGGCTCACTAGGGACATATTGTGGTCTATGTATTCACCGTGTATTCGATTTCCGGATAATACAATTATAGCATGAATAAAGACAATTATCACGAACAAGGAAATATAATAATAATCCTTTTATTATTGCCTCTAGGGCATATTTCCAACAGTCTCCCACTTGCACTAGAGTCAATAATCTAGTTACATTGTGATGAACGAACACCCATAGAGTTACGGTGTTGATCATGTTTTGCTTTCATGGAAGAGGTTTAGTCAGCGGATCTGCGACATTCAGATCCGTATGCACTTTGCAAATTTCTATGTCTCCATCTTGAACATTTTCACGAATGGAGTTGAGCGGCGCTTGATGTGCTGGTCTTCTTGTGAAACTTGGGCTCCTTGGCAAGTGCAATAGCTCGGTGTTGTCCGAGAAGAGTTTGATTGGCCTGACGCATTGGGTATGACTCCTAGGTCGGTGATGAACTCCTTCACCCAAATTGCTTCATGTGCTGCCTCAAGGGCTGCCATGTACTCCGCTTCACCGTAGATCCATACGGCTACGCTTGCAGCTGCACCAGCTTCTTGCTCCACCATTCAACATATACATATCCGGTTTGTGACTTAGAGTCATCGGATCTGTTTGAAGCTAAGCGTCGGCGTAACCCTTCTGACGAGCTCTTACGTCACCTCCATAAGCGAAACATGTCCTTAGTCCTTTTCGGTACTTCGGATATTCTTGACCACTATCTTGTGTTCCTTGCGGGATTACTTTGGTACCTTCCTACCAAACTTACGGCAAGGTTTACATCAGTGCAGTACCTGAGCATGGCATACATAATAGAACCTATGGCTGATGCATAGGGATGACACTCATCTCTTCTATATCTTACGCCGTGGTGGGACATTGAGCCGAGCTCAATTTCACACCTTATGTCTGAGCAAGAACCCTTTCTTGGACTGATCCATTTGAACTTCTTCAATATCTTATCAAGGTATGTGCTTTGTGAAAGACCTATGAGGCGTCTCGATCTATCTCTATAGATCTTGATGCCTAATATATAACAACTTCTCAAGGTCCTTCATTGAAAACTTTTATTCAAGTAGGCCTTGATGCTGTCAAAGTTCTATATCATTTCCCATCAAAAGTATGTCATCTACATATAATATGAGAAATGCTCTGAGCTCCCACTCACTTTCTTATAGCAGAGCTTCTCCATAAGTCTACATAAACCCAAGCGCTTTGATCATCTCATGGCGAATGTTCCAACTCGAGATGCTTGCACCAGCCCATAAATGGATCATTGGAGCTTGCATACCTTGTTAGAATTCTTAGGATCGACAAAACCTTCGGTTGCATCATATCAGATTCTTCCTTAGATAGCCGTTAAGGAATGTCGTTTTGGCGTCCATTGCCATATCTCATAATCATAGTATCGGCAATTGCTAACATGATTGGACGGACTTCAGCTTAGCTACGGGAGAGAAAGTCTCATCGTAGTCAACCCCTTGAACTTGCCGATAACCTTTAGCGACAAGTCGAGCTTTATAGATGGTAACATTACCATCGCGTCCGTCTTCTTCTTAAAGATCCATTTGTTTTCTATCGCTCGCCGATCATCGAACAAATCTGTCAAAGTCCATACTTTGTTTTCATACATGGATCCTATCTCGGATTGCATGGCTTCAAGCCATTTGTTGGAATCCGGGCCGCCATCGCTTCTTCATAGTTCGAAGGTTCACGTTGTCTAACAACATGATTTCCGGGACAAGGTTGCCATACCACTCGGTGTGGAATGTGTCCTCGTGGACCTCTGAAGTTCAGTAGTAACTTGATCCGAAGTACCTTGATCATCATCATTAATTTCCTCTCCGATCGGTGTAGGCATCACAGGAACATTTTCTGAGCTGCACTATTTTACGGTTCAAGAGGTAGTACTTCATCGAGTTCTACTTTCCTCCACTTACTCCTTTAGAGAGAAACTCTTTTCGAGAAAGGATCCGTTCTTGGCAACAAAGATCTTGCCTTAGGATCTAAGGTAGAAGGATACCCAATGGTTTCCTTGGGGTATCCTATGAAGCGCATTTTTCGACTTGGGTTCGAGCTTTTCGGGTTGAAGTTTCTTGACATAAGCATCGCATCCCCAAACTTTTAGAAGCGACAGACTTAGGTTTCTTCCCAAACCATAATTCATACGGTGTCGTCTCAGCGGTTTAGGCGGTGCCCTATTTAAAATGAATGTAGCTGTCTCTAGAGTGTATCCCCAAAATGATGGCGGTAAATCGGTAAGAGACATCATAGATCGCACCATATCCAATAGAGTGTGATTCTGACGTTCGGACACACCGTTCTGTTGAGGTGTTCGGTAGCGTGAGTTGTGAAACTATTCCACATTTTCTTAAGTGTGTACCAAATTCGTGACTTAAATATTCTCCTCCACGATCGATCGTAAGAACTTTATTTTTCGGTCACGTTGATTCTCTACCTCATTCTGAAATTCCTTGAACTTTTCAAGGTCTCGGACTTGTGTTTCATCAAGTAGACATACCCATATCTACTCAAGTCATCGGTGAGTGAGAACATAGCGATATCCTCCATGAGCCTCAACGCTCATTGGACCGCTTTTATCGGTATGTATGATTTCCAATAAGTTGGTTGCTCTCTCCATTGTTCGGAGAAGCGGAGTCTTGGTCATTTGCCCATGAGGCATGGTTTGCATGTGTCAAATGATTCATAATCGAGAGACTCTAAAGTCCATCGAATGGAGCTTCTTCATGCGCTTGACACCAATGTGACCAAGGTGGCGATGCCACAAGTATGTGGGACTATCGTTATCAACTTTACATCTTTTGGTATTCACACTATGAATATGTGTAATATTACGTTAAAGATTCATTAAGAATAAACCTTTGACCATCGAACATGACCATAAAACATATCTCTCATATAAATAGAACAACCATTATTCTCGGTTTAAATGAGTAGCCATCGGCATTAAGCGAGATCTGATACAATGTTCATGCTCAAACTTGGCACTAAATAACAATTATTGAGGTTTAAAACTAATCCGTAGGTAAATGTAGAGGTAGCGTGCGGCGGCGATCACATCGACCTTGGAACCATTCGGCGTGCATCGTCACCTCGTCCTTCGCCGATCTCCGTTTATTCCGCAGCTCTGTTGTGAGTTACATATATGAACAGCGGCACGGTATCAAATACCGGGGAGTTACTACGAGTCTGGTAAGGTACACATCAATTACATGTATATCAAATATACCTTTAGTGTTGCCGCCTTCTTGACGCTAAGTATTTGGGGCAGTTCCGCTTCGATGGCCCTTCCCTTTGCAATAAAGCACTCAGTCTCGGGCTTGGGTCCATTCTTTGACTTCTTCCCGGCAAGCGGCTTGCGGGCGCGCAACATCTTTGCCGTCCTTCTTGAAGTTCTTCTTACCCTTGCCCTTCTTGATCTTAGTGGTTTTATTTACCATCAACACTTGATGTTCTTTCTTGATTTCAACCTCTGCTGACTTGACATTGAGAATACTTGAGAATGTTCTTCACCATCCCACGCATATTGTAGTTCATCACAAAGCTCTTGTAGCTCGGTGGGAAGCGGCGAAGGATTCTGTCAATGACCGCCTCGTCAGGGAGGTTAATGTCCAGCTGGGACGGTGGTTGTGCAACCAGGACATTTTGAGTATGTGCTCCTTGACAAAACTATTTCCTCCATCTTACAACTATAGAACTTGTCGGAGACTTCATATCTCTCGACCGGGCATGAGCTTGGAAAACCATTTTCAGCTCCTCGAACATCTCATATGCTCCGTGTTGCTCAAAGCGCTTTTGGAGCCCGTTTCTAAGCTGTAAAGCATGCCGCCTTTGAAAC
The DNA here is from genome assembly GCA_021605205.1 of Aegilops longissima. Lineage (NCBI taxonomy): Eukaryota > Viridiplantae > Streptophyta > Magnoliopsida > Poales > Poaceae > Aegilops > Aegilops longissima. Next base: position 17,053 of record JAHIAM010005035.1, on the reverse strand, counting down.
GAGGGAGTAATCATCGACGCGAGACTGCCAAGCATTCATAATGTCTTGGTTCTGCAGGATGGGTGCTTCACCTAGCGGTGCTTCTAGGACATATTGTTTCTTGGCTGCTATGAGGATGATCCTCGGGTTCGGACCCGATCCGAATAGTTGCTGCCATCATCTTTCAGCTTGGTTTTCTCTAGGAACATGTTGAAGTTCATGGTGACATGGCGTTGGCCATTTGATCTACAAGACATTTTGCAAAGATTTCAAACTAATGTTCATGATAATTAAGTTCATCTAATCAAATTATTTAATGAACTCCCACTCAAATTTGACATCCTTTAGTCATCTAAGTGTTACATGATCCGAGTCGACTAGGCGTGTCCGATCATCACGTGAGACGGACTAGTCATCATCGGTGAACATCTCCATGTTGATCGTATCTTCCATCGACTCATGTTCGACCTTCGGTCTCTTGTGTTCGAGGCCATGTATGTACATGCTAGGCTCGTCAAGTTAACCCTAAGTGTTTTACATGTGTAAAATTGTCTTACACCCGTTGTATGTGAGCGTAAGGATCTATCACACCCGATCATCACGTGGTGCTTCAAAGCGACGAACTTTAGCAGCGGTTGCGAGTTAGGGGAACACTTTCTTGAAATTTTATAAGGGATCATCTTATTTACTACCGCCGTTGTAAGTAAACAAGATGCATATAACATAATAAACATCGCATGCAATTATATAAAGTAGTGACATGATATGGCCAATATCATATAGCTCCTTTGATCTTCATCTTCGGGGCTCCATGATCATCTTGTCACCGGCATGACACCATGATCTCCATCATCGTTTCTCCATGAAGTTGCTCGCCAACTATTACTTCTACTACTATGGCTAACCGTTTAGCAATAAAGTAAAGTAATTTACATGGCGTTGAATCAATGACACATGAGGTCATACAATAATTAAGACAACTCCTATGGCTCCTGCGGTTGTCATACTCATCGACATGCAAGTCGTGATTCCTATTACAAGAACATGATCTCATACATCACAATATATCATTCATCATTCATCACAACTTCGGCCATATCACATCACATGACAATTGCTGCAAAAACAAGTTATCGTCCTCTAATTGTTGTTGCATCTTTTACGTGGCTGCAATTGGGTTCTAGCAAGACGTTTTCTTACCTACGTGAAAGCCACAGCGTGATTTGTCAACTTCTATTTACCCTTCATAAGGACCCTTTTAGTCGAATCCGCTCCAACTAAAGTGGGAGGCGGACACCCTCTAGCCACCTTATGCAACTAGTGCATGTCGGTCGGTGGAACCTGTCTCACGTAAGCGTATGTGTAAGGTCGGTCCGGCGCTTCATCCCACAATACCGCTGAAGCAAAAAAAGACTAGTAGCGGCAAGAAGGTTGACAACATCTCGCCCACAACAAATTGTCTTCTACTCGTGCAATAAAGAACTACACATAGACCTAGCTCATGATGCCACTATTGGGGAGCGTTGCATAAAATAAAAAATTTCCTCGTTCACCAAGATCCATCTATGAGTTCATCTAAACAGTGAGAGAGATGAATCTACATACCCTTTGTAGATCGCGTGCGGAAGCGTTCAAGAGAGCGGGGTTGAGGAGTCGTTCGTGATCCAAATCACGGAGATCCTAGCACGAGCAGACGGCACCTCCGCGTTCAACACCGTGTGCGGTCAGCGTGGCGTCTCCTCCGTCTTGATCCAGCAAGGGAAGGAGAGTTGATGAAGATCCAGCAACCAGGCGTGGTGGTGGATCAGGCGATCACCGGCGAGGGCTTCGCGAGCTTCTGCGAGAGGAGAGGTGTAGCGAGGGAGAGGGGCGCCAAGATGTAGGGGTGCAGCTGCCTCCTCCCCCTCCTTTATATAGGCCACCGAGGCGCCCGGCCTGGAGATCCAATCTCCAAGGGGCGGCGACCAAGGGAGACTTGCACCCCAAGGCAAGTGGGCGCCCCCCCTAGGGTTTCAACCCTAGGCGAGGGGGCCCAAGTGGGGTCGCACCAGCCCACCGAGGGCTGGTTCCTCCACTTCAGCCCAGGGCCCTCCGGGATAGGTGGCCCCACCGGTGGACCCAGGACCCTTCCGGTGGTCGGTACAATCTGGTAACCCCGAAATTCTCCGATGGCGAAATAGCACTTCCTATATATAATTCTTTACCTCCGGACCATTCCGGAACTCCTCGTGGCGTCCAGGATCTCATCCGGGACTCGAACAACATTCGGTTTGCTGCATACTCATATTCATACAACCCTAAGCGTCACCGAACCTTAAGTGTGTAGACCCTACGGGTTGGAGACATCTGAACATGACCGAGATGGCTCTCGGTCAATAACCAACAGCGGGATATGGATACCCATGTTGGCTCCCACATGCTCCTCGATGATCTCATCGGATGAACCACGATATCGAGATTCAAGCAATCCCGTATACTATTCCCTTTGTCGACGGTATGTTACTTGCGAGATTCGATCGTCGGTATCCCAATACCTCGTTCAATCTCGTTACCGGCAAGTCACTTTACTCGTGCCGTAATGCATGATCCGTGACCAGACACTTGGTCACTTTGAGCTCATTATGATGATGCACTACCGAGTGGGCCCGGTGATACCTCTCCGTGTCACGGTGACAAATCCGATCTCGATCCGTGTCAACCCAACAAACACTTTCGGAGATACTGTATTGCACCTTTATAGTCATCCGGTTACATTGTGACGTTTGGTACACCAAAGCACTCCTCTACGGTATCCGGGAGTTACGATCTCATGGTCTAAGGAAGAGATACTTGACATTGGAAAAGCTCTAGCAAAGCGAACTACGATCTTGTGCTATGCTTAGGATTGGGTCTTGTCCATCACATCATTCTCCTAATGATGTGATCCGTTATCAATGACATCCAATGTCCATAGTCGGAAACCATGACTATCTATTGATCAACGAGCTAGTCAACTAGAGGCTCACTAGGGACATATTGTGGTCTATGTATTCACACGTGTATTACGATTTCGGATAATACAATTATAGCATGAATAAAGACAATTATCACGAACAAGGAAATATAATAATAATCCTTTTATTATTGCCTCTAGGGCATATTTCCAACAATTCTGACAGCGGCGAGGTCGAAGCGGTGAAGCTCTTCCTCACCGGCGGCGATGGAGTAACAACAGCGCTAGGGTTTGAAGCTCGGCGAGAGAGAGAGAGAGAGAGAGAGAGAGAGAAGCGGTCGGCGGAGTAAAGGAAGTGAGGAAGGGAGAGGGTATATATAGCCATGGTGAAAAACTGTTAAGCTCGAAGATTTTGAATGAGCGTGCCTGACCCTTCTCATTAAACTTGACATGTGTCACCCGTCTTGAAAAGTGGAGATCGTGTTAGATCATGGGTGAATAGATAAGTCTAACGTAGGAAGCGGAACAGATTGAGCGGCAAACCCAAAAATTTTGATAACATAAGTTAAAAGTTTCGTTCGCAATTTCTTCAGCTGACAAGGACATAGTGAAGATTTTGAACGAGTTTCAAATAGAACGCACATGAAGAATTTGTGAATAGATTGGGTTGAGTATAGCATAGAGGGGAAAGGGTCCGATCACATTCACTTAGCAGAAAATGCAAATTGAGGAAATAGCCATAAGTGAATGCTGTAGAGGACATAAACCCATATATATAAATATAGCCAATGAAGAAAAACGACGGAAACAGTGAAGATTTTGCAAAGTTGAAGAATTTGGAAAAAAGAAGAATTTCAAAACTGAGGAAAAAACTCAAATTGAAGATTTTCAACTTTGGTGGTGGCGTGACCCACCGTATAAGAATGATGATTTTAGACACCGCGTACAATTGTCGTAGGGTTCTGAGAATCAAATTCTTCATTAATTTCTTCACACTTAGAGTGTTATTCTTCATTGATTGAAGAAAAATGTTTCTTCATGTGTTGCACATCTAAGTCATCAATTTTGCATAAGTGTCGGGGATGTGTGTCCTTTTAGAGAACATTGAAGTTTCTAAGATATTTAACTCACACGCAACTTGCTAAATCTCTTCTCTTCAAGGGCTTTGTGAAGATATCGGCTAGCTGTTCTTGAGTCTTCACATGATCAATAAAGATGTAAGCCCTTCAACACATGATCATGAAGAAAATGATGGCGAATCTGAATGTGCTTTGTCTTGAGTCTGAACTGGGTTGTGAGCAATCTTGATGGCACTCTCATTGTCACGATGAGAGGCACATTCTTCACATTGATGCCATAGTCCTTGAGAGTTTGCTTCATCCACAGCAATTGAGCACAGCAAGAACCAGCAGCAATGTACTCAGCTTCCATGATGAAGCGGTGATCGCAGTTTTGTTTCTTGAGGACCAACGGACCAAAGATCGTCAGAAATGACAAGTACCAGGATGTTGACTTGCGGTCCACGATCACCAGCATAGTCAGTCGAATATCCAATGAGATCAAAAGTAGAGCCCTTGGGGTACCATAATCCTAGTGTTGGTGTGTGAGCTAGATATCGAAGAATATGCTTCACAGCCTTATGGTGTGATTCCTTGGTGTAGCTTGAAATCGGGCACACATGCAAACACTAAGCATTATATCTGGCCTAGATGCACGTAAGTACAATAAAGAACCAATCATGGGCGGTATACCTTGTGATCAAAGTCAATACCATTTTCATCGATTGCATAGATGGCCACTTGTGGGCATAGGAATTTTAGCGCCTTTGCAATCTTGCATGCCAAATTTCTTGAACATCTTTGAGGTATTTCTCTGAGATATGAATATGCCATTGTGTTGTTGTGAATTTGAACACCTAAAAATAATTTCAACTCTCCCATCATAGACATTTGATATTCTTCACTCATCATATCGCAAATTCATCACTATAACGTTGGTCGGTACAGCCAAAGATAATATCATCAACATATATTTGGCACACAAACAGTTCACTATCATAAGATTTAGTAAAGAGAGTAGGGTCGAGTGAACGGGTGTGAAGCCATTCTTCACGAAGAATTCCTTCAAAGTATCATACCACGCCGAGGGGCCTGCTTGAGGCCATAGAGGGCCTTGTTGAGTCTGAAGACTTTGTCGGGATTCTTTGGATCTTCAAAACACAGGGGTTGAGCAACATATACTTCTTCCTCAAGCTTACCATTGAGGAATGCACTTTTCACATCCATTTGATATAAAGTGATATTATGATGGTTAGCATAAGCAAGTAATATCTGCGAATAGCCTCAAGTCTAGCAACAGGTGCAAAAGTTTCATCGAAATCAATTCCTTCAACACTGTGTAGCCTTGAGCTACAAGTCGTGCCTTATTCCTCACCACAAGGCCATTTTCATCTTGCTTGTTGCGGTAGATCCACTTTGTGCCAATGATATTATGCTTGCAAGGATTTGGGCGTTTGACCAGTTCCAGATGTTGTTGAGCTCGAGCGATGTAATTCTTCTTGCATGGCCTGAATCCACTCGGGCTCGAAATGCTTCATCTACCTTAGTGGGCTCTGTGATAGAGACAAAAGCATAGTGCCCACAAAAGTTAGATAAATGTGAAGCTTTTGGCGTGTGAGAGGACACAGTGCTTCAATGTCATCGATGATCTTGTCAACTTGCACTTCTTTTTGCAGCGCAGGATGAGCTGGTTGTCGTCGAGAATTTGATCAGCGTTTTCTTGACACCATTTTCTTGACATTATCTTGGTGCATCAGCTCGGCGTTCTTGGCGTTCGGAATGAATTCTTGATGATTCTTGATGGGAATTACATCCTCAGTTGCCTTGAACTGGATAGATTCCTCAGGTGCTGGTTCATCTATCACAGAAGGTAGGTGCTCTCTTTGCGAGCCATTATTTTCATCGAACCGCACATCTACAGTTTCAACAATCTTATAAAGAAAATTGTTGAAGACTCTATAGGTGTGCGAGTCCTTTCCGTAACCAAGCATAAAACCTTCATGTGCTTTCGGTGCAAATTTAGCATTGTGATGAGGATCTCTAATCCAGCATTTAGCACCGAAGACTTTGAAATAACTCACATTGGGTTTCTTGTCAGTGAGGAGTTCATAGGCAGTCTTCTTGAAGAATTTGTGAAGATATACTCTGTTGATGATGTGGCACGCGGTATCAATTGCATCAATCCAAAAACGATGAGGCGTTTTGTATTCATCAAGCATAGTGTGAGCCATCTCAACAAGAGTTTTGTTCTTGCGCTCCACGACACCATTTCTTTGAGGAGTATAGGGAGCGAGATAACTCATGAGTAATACCAAGTTCATCAAGATAGTCATCAAGACCGAATTCTTGAACTCAGTTCCATTGTCACTCTGATGTGCTGATCTTCACACCAAAGTTGGTTGAAGCCCTCGAGGAAAATCATTTGAAGACTTCCTGCACTTCATGTTTGTAAGTGACAATGTGTACCCATGTGTAGCGAGTAATCATCAACAATAACAAAGCCATATAGAGATGCATCATTAGTGACTGTTGAGTAATGATTAGGACCAAAGAGGTCCATGTGAAGCAATTCGAATGGACGAGTAGTGGTCATGATAGTCTTATTTGGATGCTTGGCCTTGGTCATTTTCCACTTCGGGCTCCACACAAGTGATCGTTGAGGAATTTGACATTCTCAATACCAATGACATGCTTCTTCTTCATAAGCATGTGCAAATTCCTCATGCTGCGTGACCAAGTCGTCGATGCCATAGCCATATACGAAGCTTTTGCAAGTAGGCACCACGGCTGGTTGTGGTCTGTAGAAATCAACAATATACAAGTCTCCTCTCCTAAAGCCTTCAAGACTTTGGAATTGTCGACTTCCATAATCACAACACAATGATACTTGCCAAGACAACAACCATATCAAGATCACAAAGCATTGAGGTGACATGAGGTTGTATCCTAACGACTCAACAAGCATGACTTTGTCCATGTGTATGTCCTTAGAGATCATAACCTTACAAGACCTAATACGACTTTTGCCTTTGTCGGCAAAGATGATATGCTTGAGATGTGGCGGTGATAAGGAGCATCCATCAATAGGTTCTTGTCACCGGTCATGTGATTTGTACATCCACTATCGAGGACCCACTCATTGGCTTTGGGTTGATCATCCTGCGAGATGAATTAGTGCAACTTACGATCTCATATACTTCATCAATGAAGAATAGGATATCAATTTCATTAGATGAATTTCATCAAGCGATAAAACAGATATAGCGATATGAGGGCGTGTGAAATGAAAGTTCATTTCTTCATGATTAACTGCGTCCTTTGAGCAATGTTGTCGGGTCCCGACAAATTCTTGAGATGTTAGAAACACGTCTGGAGACTGACCCTATAGAGAAATTAGTTCTTTTCTTCACCACCCACATCGAAGGGTGGCAAAGTTCATCACTCTGCGAGCTCCATATGAGAATGGTGGCATAGAGGCCAATCCATTTCGTTTCACATAAGAGGCGTTAGGGTAAGCATATGAATAAGCGAGAGAAATTCTTTGAGGACTTATGAACATATTGGTTTGAAGAATAATGCACATATTCATAGCCCTTAGCTCTACCTGCGAAGCAGAGTTGTTATACGATGATGATCATATGAGGACTTTGATCCTTTTGAGAATTTGATCCATGTGAGGACCTTGGTCCGTATGATGACTTGGATCCATATGAAGAATTTGGTCCATATGAATAGTTTGACACAGGGGTTCCTATTCTTCACAAGTGGTGTCATGAGGACATTCACGAAGACTTTCAAGGCACCTTTTGGGAACCAGATTTTCTTCATAGGAGAACCGTTCCTGCGATTAGTGCCAACATATCTAGCAAATACTTCACCATTCTGATTTTGAAGAGTTTATAGTTTGAGTCAAATGACTCATCGGAAGAATGAGGAGATTCACATGTAAAGCGGATAAGTTAGATGGATCAAGCTGGAGGTCCCTTTGCACAACCCATGAGGTTTTGAAGTCTTGCTCGGGCTTCAATATGTTCCATCGACATTGAGTTTCCTCTCAAAGGCAATACCCTCTTTCCTAGGGTTCCTATTGAGGATCAGCTTTTAAGCACATCACAAAGAGTCGATGCCCTTTGAGGCTTTTGTACATACTGTCATGTACAATTCCTTCAACCTGCATCATCAGTGATACTAGCAATGTCCTCAGATGAGGAATTAGTGAAAACAGGGACATGTGAAGAATTTGTAACAGTTGAAGCATTTGAACATTCAGGTGAAGAATTAGCATATTCACGTTCAATGCACTTTAAGCATGGAGGAACAAATTCTTCCTGAGAAGCGCTGATTTGTTGAGCAAGTAATGAATCACGCTCCTTCTGAAGATCTTCATAACTCACTCTTAGCTTCTCATGATCTTGCTTTCTTTGAAGAAATTCATAAGAAAGATTCTCATGATCTGACAAGAGAGTGTTATGATGACCTTGAAGGCTGTCAAACCTAGACTGAAGTCTCTAAAGATTTTCAGTCAGGGCTTTAGTGTGATCCATTTCTTCACCCAACATATCATCACTTTTATCTAGCATGTTTTGAACATTTTCAAAAGCCCTTTGTTTTTTTACAGCAATCTTAGCAAGTTTAGAGTAGCTGGGCTTGAGATCTTCATCAGATTCATTCTCACTAGATTCAGAGGAGGTATATTTGAGTACCTTTGCACCCTTTGCCATGAAGCAATAGGTGGGAGCATAGTCATCATTATCTTCATCAGCCTTGTTGGTGAGGTCAGGTTTGTTCGAGTTGAAGATGGACTTGGCGGCGAATGTAATAGCGAGCCAAACTTCGCCACACGGACTCGGACTCCTCGATGCCTCCTCTTCCTCATGTTCCTCGATTCAACTTGAGTTCATTTCCTTGCCAATGAATGCAGAGCCTTCTTGGAGCTGCTCTTCTTGTGAGATGAAGACTACGAGGATTTTGATGATGAAGATTTCGACGATTTCTTCTTCTTCTTAAGCGTCATCGAACTATAATCCTTGTATTTCTTCTTCTTTAATTCCTTTTCCCGGTGAGGACAATCTTGAATGTAGTGACCAGGTTTCTTGCATTTGTGGCATAGCCTTCTCTTATAGTCACTTTCGATGAGGAATCACTGCTCCTTGAGGATTTTCCAGCGACCACGTCTTGAGAACTTCGGAACTTCTTCACGAGCGGTGCTAGCTCTGCTCAATTCTTGAGGTCACCAAGGCTACTACGAGTCTTCACAATCAGATTCAGACCTGCCTTGGCCTTGAGGGCACGTGATTTGCCATAGCTAGAACCATAGAGATCTCTCTTTTGACAAGCTGGAACTCATGAGTATTTAGCCTCTCGAGGATATTAGCTGGATCAAGTGACTTGTAGTCAGCGCGTTCTTGTATCATCGGTGCGGTATCAAATGAGGAATCAAGCGATCTCAACAATTTCTTCACCACCTCATGGTCGGTGATGTCGATGGCACCAAGCGCTTGAAGCTCATTTGAGATGTCGATGAAAGCGATCGAAGGTTTGTTGAACATTTTCATTGTCGAGTCTTTTGAAGTGGTTGAAGAGATTGCGAAGAGTCACGCTGAGTTGAGACTCCTTCATTTACTTTGGGCAGCTGTCCCGGATGAGCTTAGCGTTTCAAAGCACTCACTCTTCCATCATCCTTTGCTCGGATGGCCACATATGATATTCTTAAGCGAGAATCGAGTTGCTTGAATCTCTTCACGCCGGTGGCGTTCGGTGAGGGTGAGACGGAGGAACACCATTTTCCACAACATACCGAGATCATTGTCAATTGCCTCAAGATGCATTCGCATCTTGTTCTTCGATAAGGGTAGTCCATACCATCAAGGTAGGACACCCAGCCGAGACCTTGATCATACTGCGGTCGACATAACTAAAACTCGGTGGTTAAACCAAAATCACCGCGAACAAGGGTACCTTGCTCGATGCCAATTGAAAGTCGTTATATCGACTAGAGGGGGTGAATAAGCGGTTTTATGAATTCTTCATTGAGGAATTTGCGGTGAGAAATTACTTAGCGAAGAACTACTTATGTGGAATAAGTACTCAGAGTAAGCATAACGAAATCGGGCATGGTCATCATGATGAAATGAAGACAATCACGAGTCTGAAAGCGTAATCACAGGATAACACAAGATGAAGACAAAGCGGTGAAGAAATTGAGCGAGGAAATTGAGAAGTCTTGGTCAAAGTCTTCAAACATAGATATGAACAACCACTCAACACAGTAATGAGGAAATGAATTAGTTGAGGAAATAGAACCCGATAAGGTTGGTGAAGACAATGATTTGGTAGACCAGTTCCAAGCTGCTGACTCGGTTATGCGTCTGGTTGGAAGCGGTTGAGTATGTAAACTTCGAGGACACACAGCCCGGACACCCGATCGGCTGAGCACGCAGCTCGAGGATACCATGTCCTCACGAATTCTCCTTGAACTAAGGTCACAGACCTCGTCCAATCACTCGTGGTAAGTCTTGGTGACTTTGGCCGATTGTACTAGAGTAGGGGTACCCTAGTATCCCGAACTTGTGCCTGGCGATTCTGACACCAGCGGCAAGGCTTGCGGGTGACCGCCAAGGTCCTCCGTGGTTCCTTTGGAGCCATTCAAGAACAAAGTGTTCAAGCCAAGGAGACAAGGCCCGACAAGAGGAGCTTGCGGAAGGCTACCAAGGCACTTAGGAGACAAGGCCCGGCAGAGGATCTTGCGGGAAGGCCGATGGCGACAAGCTTCCGGACGCGACAAAGGCAACAACGCTGACAAAGGCGCTTGCATGGCAGACTAATCAATGTACTGCGCTCCAGCACATCCACCAGCGTGTCATACAGGACCTTTCGGTAGCGTGTGGCAAGAAAGCCCGGCGGCGGGGAAGCAGATGTGGCAGCGGCGACAAGATTGCCATCATGGCAGCGGTGGCGTCCTGACGGTCCCTGTTTACCTTGTTTGGCGGCGTGAAGCGGGCATTTAATGCCTTTGTCCCTGCCGTCGGGGTTAGGTATGATACCTGTGCAGTAGCTGTACCAACGCAATCCTTTTTCCTTTTACCCTTGTCTCGTTGCCACCTGTCGGAGACCCTTGAGCATATAAAAGGAGGCCCATGCGCAACATAGGGGGGAGGTTCGAAAGGTTGGAAGGCAGAAAACACTCACGCTAGGTCTCGTTAGCAGCTGGTGTGTACTGTAGCACTCAAAGCTCCCTAGCAAGAACTCAATACACTCAGACATGCAGCGGTAGGAGTGTTATCTCTCGGAGAGCTCGAAGCTGGGTAAACTGCTCGTGTGCCGCCTCGATCTGCTCTTCGTGCGATCTCCGCCCCCCTTGAACGAAAGGGGCTCGGTCCGCCGGTCCCATAGGTGTTAAGTGGGTCAGATCAGCTTCCCGACATCTTTGGCGCGCCCGGTAGAGGCGTCGAGAATGTGTGAACCTGATCCGGCGTTCACGAGCTAGATCTTCATCTTCTTCATCGACATGCCACCAAAGAAGAAGGCTTCAGTGGCAGCTAATCCGTCCACGTCGATCCACATACCGGAGCAAATGGGTGGTGGGGTAAGCGCCAGCGGAAAAACGAGGCGTCGGCGAGGAGCCGCGGTGCTGCCAAGTCAAGGACAAGGCTGCGCAGACCTCGGCGTCCGTACATGCACGCGTCCATCTCGGGGAGGCGGGGACCGGCAACATCATGGTATTCACAATGCCATCGCTCGTTGGACCAAGATCGAGCTGGTGGATCTCGGGATGCTCAAGACCCGCATACTGCGCCAACATGCTTAAACGCGGCGAAACGCGGTCGCTGGGCGGGATCTGCTCCTTCTAACATAGTTAGAAGTCCGAGCATATCCGCTCCTCGCGCCGTTCGCCACTACCCACCACTCCGGCGAAGCTTTGGCAAGAGCTCAAGCGCTCTGGATTACCCTCAACAGCGAGACAAGGTTGATGAATGGAGGCCACCATTCGAGTCTCATCGGCTTTGCCAGCGGCAACACTCTGCGGCAGCAGTACATCGCTGCGCGGCGGGACTACCAAGCGAGCCGATGGCGGCGAAACGATGGGGTGCAACCACCGTGCACTCTCCACCCGAAGGCCAAGATCGCCGACTTCGCGGATCCACCTCGGCAGCGACTCCACGCATCGCCGGATCCACGAGCTCGTCGCGATCAGCGCCAAGTTCTTCACGACGACAGCAAGAAAGGCGCTCGAACTTCGCATCGGCGCCCGAAGAAGCGGCGTCAATCCGACCCAGTCGGCTGGGCCCTCTGTCGACATGCATGCGCCCGAGAGAACGGCGACTTGCCGTCTGTGATGAGTTGCCCTGCGTTCACTCGTGAGCTGCGGCAAGTCGATGTGATAAGAAGAATTTCAAGCGGGCGTATCGAGAGAAATGCGGCGGCAAGGCGCATCCGTCGGAGTTCCTCGGCATCTACACCATTGCGGTGCAAGCTGCCGAAGCGAGCGACAAGATCTGGCCAACTACTTCCGGCGGTACTCAAGCCCAATGTCGAGATCTGGCTCATGCACTTGCGGACAACTCCATATCCTCTTGGCGGATCTATGCCATCGGTTTGTCGGCGCCTTCTGGTGACCACAAGCCTCATGGCCAAGAAGGCGATCTTCATCTGCTTCGCCCGGAAGGAAGGAGAGCCCCTAGCAAGTACATTCAAGATTCAGCGCGTACAACACAACATACCAGATGTCCACCTGCGCGGTAATCAGCGCGTTCCATCGAGCGTCTTGAAACCGTGGGATCTGCGGGAGGAGATGGCGATGTGCAAGATCAGGGCGTCGATGAGCTATATGCCACTGGCGACAAGTGTGCGCGTCTTTGAGGAAGGAGAAACTCCGGAGAGAATATAGAAGCGGGAGGATCGATGGTGAGGAGGCCGCCCGGCAAAGAAAAACGGCGGCGGAACAACAGGAAGAAGAAAGGCAAAGATGTGCTAGTCGTTGAGCAGTCCGGCAGCGGAGGTGGCGCCAAGAAAGCCAAAGCTGGTAGCTCCGGCAAGGAGATTGCGCTGGCACCAACTGCTAAGCTGTGGCGATCGCCGACAAGCGGGGCGGCACCAACAAGCGATCTTGCAAGATCCACCGCACCAAGGGCCATGACCTCGAGCTGCAAGAAGGTCGAGCAGCTTGTCGGCGAAAAAAAGGCTGAATCTGACGGCGACAAGGAGAAGGCTCGGGAAGGTCTGGAGGAGCTAGCAAAAGCGCCCGGCGGGGGGGGCGTGCGGCAAGGCCAAGCGGTGGCAAGGAGACAGACCACCCAGCGGCGCGACAAGGATGAAGATGACAGCGGCGATGAAGACATGGATGATAGCCAGACCGATGAGCGGGAGTTCGAGAAAGCCACGAGAGGTCCCATGCGTTGAGGCGGTGCTTCTCTGCATACTTCACCGCCAGCTCAAGCAATGGATGCGGGGAAGTCAATGCGGCGAGAACCATCCGCCCGAGTCCGCAAGCCTCTGAAATGGTCCATCACGCCTATCATCTTTGATATTGAGGACCACCACGATCGCATAGCTGCGGTCGGTGCTTGCCGATGTTGGTTTCACCAACTATCCGCAACCTCAAGGTCACTAAGATGCTAGTTGTGGCGGGGCGGCTTGAACCTGATCTCCTGCGGTGCTCGAAACTCCAGATCCACGATGGCGAGCTCGAAGAGACGGCACATTCGAGAAATCAATCCGAGAAGGAGCAAGCGAAGGAAAGATCACGTTGCGGTGACATTTGGCGCGAGTTGAACTTCGGGGTGAGAGGTCACTTTTGGCGTTCTTGACTTTCCATTGCCTTACAATGGGATACTTGGCCGTCGGCACTCGCCAAATTCATGGCAGCCTCTCATTATGCATACAACATCTTTGAAGATGCGGGCCCGATAAGTGTCATCTCATCCTGGCGACAAGAAGGATGCTCTTATCTGCGCCGACAAGATCTACCGGAAGCGGCAGCGCAACAAATCGCAAGTCACTTGCCGTTGAAGCTCGGGCGAAGAAGAAGACCAAGTCGGCAAGAGTTACGATGCCCTCCGGCAAGCGCACCTCTTGGTGCTGCGCTACCGTCGAGGCGCACCATCGAGCTCCACCGGCAAGTGTAAGAAGGCGATGGCAGCTCCACGAGAGACGAAGAAGGTGTCCGCCAGGAGGATGGCGGCTGGTGGTACCTTCACCATCGATGCCACTCTCGACCCTAAATAGGAAGCGGCTCGTTGCTTTCTGCGGCGACGTCGGCGTGTTTGCGTGGCAACCGTCGACATCCCGGTGTTCCCAGGAAAGTAATCAAGCACCATCTTGTCGTCTGTCCTCATCGCGGCCCGTCAAGCGAAAAGTCGAAGCGAGCGGTGGGCGCCAAGAATTCATCGCGAAGAAATCAAGAAATTGGAAGCAGCAGGCCTTGTCGGAGGTGCTCCATCCTCGTGGTTGGCCAATCTGTAGCCGTGCACAAGGAAAGCGGAAATGGAGGCTTTGTATCGACTTTACAAATGTTAATAAAGCTTGTCCCAAAGATCCATTTCCCTTGCGGCGCATCGACCATATTATTGACTCCACGGCGGATGTGACTTGCTTTCATTTCTTGATGCATACTCGAGTACCATCAGATCTTCATGGCGAGAAGAGGATGAGGAGAAGACCGCATTCATCACCCCATGTGGCACATACTATTTTATGCGGATGCCTTTCGGTTTAAAGAATGCTGGTTCAACATTTGCAAGGGTAGTCCATGGCGCTTTTGAGCTGCAAATACACAGAAATGTGGAAGCCTACATGGATGACATAGTGGTCAAAGCAAGGACAAGGCAACTCGATTCAAGATTTAGAGCGAAACCTTTGCAAATCTGCAAGATCAACCTCAAGCTCAACCCGAGAAATGTGTGTTTGGAGTCCCCTCGGCAAGCTTCTCGGGTTCTTAAATCTCGTGCGGGGTTGAAGCCAATCCCGACAAGATCAAGGCCATTGAGCAGATTGAAGCACCAAAGCGCGTCAAGGATGTCACGAAGGCTTGCGGTTGCGTAGCTGCTCTCGGCGAGTTTATCTCTAGAGTCTGCTGGCGCCCTGCCATTTTCAAAATATTGAAAAGGCAGGTCAATGAAATGGACTCGGGAGCGGAGGCTGCGCTTGCAGGACTTAAAGAGATACATGTCCTCCACTCCAACACTTATCGCACCTAGGCCACAAGAGAAGTTGCTTGCTATATATAGCGGCAACCAATCAAATGGTTAGTGCTGCGTTAGTAGTGGAGAGGGAGGCGGATGATGAGCTAGCAACCACGGCGGATGCATCCAGCGACAAGCAAGGGGCTTCACCGGCAAGCTCTGGTCCCGACAAAGATGGATCTGCCGGATGCATGAGAAGATCTGAGAAAAGAATGGTGCAGCGCCCGGTTTACTTTGTCGGTTCCCTTACGCGGGGCTAGGTCAAGAGTACTCTGGTGTGCGAAACTGCTTTTCGGCCTTCTCATGGCCTCGAAAAGCTTCGCCATTACTTCAAGCACATGAGATCACGATCGTCACTCATTTTCCGCTGAAGAGGATCTTGCAAAATCCGGAAGCAGCGGCGAGGATTGTCGGTGGGCCTTTGGAACTGTCAAGCTTTGGCCTCAAGTTTGAGAGCACCTCAACTATCCAAAGCGAGCATTGGCGGTGTTCATAGCAGAATGGGCGTAACATAAGATGAAGAAATTCGAAGCGAGCATCCCGTCAAGGAAGCAAGCAAAAGTGGCTGATGTACTTTGATGGTGCCTTCTCGCTGCAAAGCGCCCGGTCTTGGCGTGCTACTTGTTGCACCACGGAGAGCACCTCAAGTCGTAGTCGGATGCACTTTCCCAAGGAGCAAGCAACAAACAATCTGCAGAGTATGAAGGTTTGCTTGCGGTCTCGAGATCATGATGAACCTTGGGATCAAGAAGCTCATTATCGGGGTGACTCACGACATGTCGTCGCCAAGTGAACAAAATTATCGAGTCCATTGATGGAAGCTTACGTTGATGAAGTGAGAAAGCTAGAAGAGCACTTTGGCTGCCTCTGGATGGAACATGTTCAAGAGCTCGAACGACATTGCGGATGGCACATCGAAGTCGCCGCCTTAAGTTACCGTGGAACCAGGGATCTTTGTGCTCAAGCTGACTCAACCGTCATTGACACCATCAAGCTGGCAGAACAAGAAGAGAAGTTGATTTCGGTGACTATTTTCAGCGAGCTCCCGAAGCCGCCGCCAAGAAGGTCCCCAAGATCAACACCAAGAGTCTTTGAGGCGATCTGCTCGACAAGCCCTAGGGTTTGTTCCGTTGAAGCGGGCGCTCCCGACAAGTTTTGCTCCGGCAAGCTTGCGGGGGCGTCAACTCGGTGAGCCGCGAGTTCTCGCCGTGAAGCGGATGTTCCGCAGCAGACAAATGTGCCTTTAGTCCTTGTTGTCGAGCCACAAGCTCCGGCATGGGCACAACAGATTGTCCATTTCCTTGAGACGGAGAACTTCCGAAGAGCAAGAAGAAGCGGAAAGAGTAGCCCGGCGGTCAAGTATGTACCGGTTTATGCGACAACACACTGCAGAAGAAGACTCAGCGGCGTGAAATGAAGTGTATTCACGGGAAGAGCGGACAAAAGCTGTTGGCGAAGATATATGGAGGCATATGTGGTCACCACATTGGCGCAAAACACTTACCGGCAAAGCGTTCCGGCAAGGTTTCTTTTGGCCGACAGCCCTCCGAGGATGCAACTGCGCAAGTAACCAAGTGTGAAGCGTGCGGTTCCATTCAGCGAGATACACCAGCCAGCTCAAGCTCTCGGGCGATCCCTTTATCACAGCCATTTTTGATGCAGGGGCTCGACATCCTCGGCCCTTTCCCGAGCTGTCGGGGCTTTGATACTTATGCGTTGCAATCGACAAGTTCACAAAGTGGCGGAAGTGGAAGCGATGAGGAAGGTGACAGCCGGTCGGCGATCAAGTTCTTGGTCGATTGTTTGCCGTTTGGGGTCCCTAACAAGATCATCACCGACAACGGCACGCAATTCCACGAGCCGCACCTTCATGCGATCGTCCAAGATCTTGGCGCCAAGTGCTT
>JAHIAM010005034.1:0-49448 GCA_021605205.1 Aegilops longissima | reverse complement strand
TTACCATGACCGGGGACGTAGTAGTTACTTTGCTATGCTCGTAGAGCGGGATTTGGGATGAGTGAAATTCATAAGCAAGATGTGAGAGTCAATGATGATGACAACCCCATGGACTACAATGATCAAGATGGACTTGGAAAATCACTCTGGGTGGAGGGTTGCCGCGGGCACCTGGAGCACCCATGGTGGCGGGATGCATGGAGAAGCGCCATGACATCCTCGGAAAGCTTCACCCAGCCACGAAGAGAAGGATGGATGCCCCATGACCGGAAGCTTACTGTAGCCGCAAGCCATTATGGGCTCGCTGGGTTGACCCTAGTAGTACGCTGGCTGGCGGATACGAGAAGTAGCGACGGTAGGATTGGATGGGTACCGCAAGTGGCCGGAAGAACTCTTTGAAGACCCTGTTTATCTCGTCCGTCTTCAAACACCATGAAGTGCAAGACTTTAAAGGAGGAATGATTCTTAGGGAAAGTGCAACCCTGCGAGTTAAAGATCTAATCGATTAGCCGTGTCCCGTACGACATTTGAGCCTCGGAACTTGGAAGTATTCGGATATCTCAACCTAAAACTAATGAAATAATTTGAGGGTTTATGACTTAATAATTTGGGACAGATATTGGTTGGCGGAACCATCTCAATAACTACCAACAATTGTAGTATTTTGCAAGCAAGTCCTAGTAGGATAAAATTTGCTTTTCAAAATGATGAAACTTAGAGCTCCAACCAAAAATGCATATAGTGTTAGAACTTTATTATTGTTATTCTTCATGACTTGCCCTTATTCCAAAAGCTGATACATGGCTCAACGTATTATGTTGCGAGATATATTCCATCGAGTGAGGCTACGCTCCGCGTTGGCGATTGCCCTTGGTTGGATGGACTCGCTTACCTTCGACGCCTCGGATTTTTAGTTTATTTTCATGAGTTGGCCTTGAGCTAATTTATTCCTTGTAATAAAGACTCTATATGAGAATCGATTAATGATATTCAGGTGTGATTGAACTTTGATTACTTTATCGATGTCGTGAGTACCAAAGCATGATCTTGGGATGGTATGCATACGAAGATTTGACCGATTTTGGGTCGTCGCACAAGATGGTATCGAGTACACGCGACCGTAGGATCGTAACCCTAGGATCGGAAAGCCATAACGAGACCATTTACTTTGAACCCCTTTTTCTATATTCTTCCCTTCAATTCGACTCTTTCCCTTTGCAACATTCTAGATGGCCAGAAGTTCAACCCGCTTTGCTACGAGTTACTGCCACTCGATGAGCGATGCCCTTTGGAAGAAAGCTGGTCCAGATGGTGAAGCAAAAAGATAGCTCTACCTCGATCACCGGAAACCCACTAATGCACTTCCAGTGACACCGCTACGATTGAAGTGCATATCTAGGAGAACCTTTGGAGGACACACGAGCCTATCAACTTTGAGTTCACGAGTTCAATCTGGATCATCCAAGGACGTGGCGATCTACGAGCACTTGGACATCTCAGAGGAGTCAGTCGAGCTCGATCACTCAGACTCGCCATGGTTTCTCAGGCAAGGAATGGAGATATCATCCGACCATTGAGGACGATTCCACTCTCCGACATCCAGACTTGGAGTGTCTTCAGAAACGGAGATTCAGACTCGCCGTAATCTCGAAGACACACGGAAGCTTTTGTTCCATGAACTGAATCGGAGGAGAAGGCCGCAGAATTCCTTGGCATGAGGAAGAAATCACGGACTTCATGGAGATAGTCGACGACCTAAGATGAAGCTTGCAGCGATTGAGGAAAAGATGGACTTGGGAGAGGACCTTTACCCGAGGGAGATGAAGCACCCTCGTGAGCAATGATCGATTTGAAGGAGTACCACAAGAAACCCAAGAGGCCGCGCCATGATGAGACTTTAGATCACTCACCATGTTATCTTTTACTTTTTCGAGATCAAGTGGGCCGATGTTTTTCCTTCGTATTAGTCATGAGCTTTTTAATCGATGTTTGAACCATGTTTGAGTGGAATGAATAAATGATTGTGTTTATGATTGTGCTTCATATGGGTAGTTTATCCTCTAGACCATTGTTCTATTCTAGATTTCTCATCCCTCCAAAACACCTTTCCTCTGGGAGAACGTGAATAATGTTTCCCACATTTGTTTACTCAACTCAAATTACAACTCATATTAGAAAAATGCCTTTTGAATCCTAACAACCGCCAATACCACGCCATCACACCATGTGACAACTTGAAGATTTAGTCTATCAGGCTGTTTTCGCTCCAAAAATAACTTCTCGAAGGTTTCATTCCGTCATTCGACCTTTGATATTTCTTTTCTTAAACATCAAACAAGGGAAAAACAGAACTGCACTTGGGCTCGGGTTAATAGGTTAGTCCCAAAATAATATAAAAGTGCATAATAAAGCCCATAAACATCCAAGATGGATAATATAATAGCATGGAACAATAAAAAATTATAGATACGTTGGAGACGTATCAGCATCCCCAAGCTTAATTCCTACTCGTCCTCGAGTAGGGAAATGATAAAAACAGAATTTTTGATGTGGAATGCTACCTAACATATTTCTTAATGTAATTTTGTTTATTGTGGCAGGAATATTCAGATCCATAAGACTCAAGACAAAAGTTTAATATTGACATGAAAATAATAATACCTCAAGCATACTAACAAAGCAATTATGTCTTCTCAAAATAACATGGCCAAAGAAAGTTATCCCTACAAAATCATATAGTCTGGCTATGCTCTATCTTCACCACAGAAAGTATTTAAATCATGCAGAACCCCGATGACAAGCCAAGCAATTGTTTCATACTTTTGACGTTTTCAAACTTTTTCAATCTTCACGCAATACATGAGCGTGAGCCATGGACATAGCACTATATGTGGAATAGAATGGTGGTTGTGGAGAAGACAAAAAAAGGGGGGAGATAGTCTCACATCAACTAGGCGTATCAACGGGCTATGGAGATGCCCATCAATAGATATCAATGTGAGTGAGTAGGGATTGCCATGCAACGGATGCACTAGAGCTATAAGCATATGAAAGCTCAACAAAAGAAACTAAGTGGGTGTGCATCCAACTCGCTTGCTCACGAAGACCTAGGGCATTTTGAGGAAGCCCATCATTGGAATATACAAGCCAAGTTCTATAATAAAAAATGCCCACTAGTATATGAAAGTGATATCATAGGAGACTCTCTATCATGAAAATCACGGTGCTAATTTGAAGCACAAGTGTGGTAAAAGGATAGTAACATTGTCCCTTCTCTCTTTTCTCTCATTTTTTATTTTTATTTTTATTTGGGCCTTTTCTTTTTTTATGACCTCTTTTTCTCTCTCTTTTTATTTCGTCCGAGTCTCATCCCGACTTGAGGGGAATCATAGTCTCCATCATCCTTTCCTCACTGGGACAATGCTCTAAATGATGATCACCACACTTTTGTTTACTTACAACTCAAGAATTACAACTCGATACTTAGAAAAATATGACTCGGTGAATGCCTCCGCGGTGCACGGATATGCAATGAATCAAGAGTGACATGTATGAAAGAATTATGAAAGGTGGCTTTGCCACAAATACAATGTCAACTACATGATCATGCAAGCAATATGACAATGATGGAGCGTGTCATAGTAAACGGAACGGTGGTAAATTGCATGGCAATATATCTCGAATGGCTATGGAAATGCCATAATAGGTAGGTATGGTGGCTGTTTTGAGGAAGGTATATGGGGACTACGCCCAAGGCGGATATGAATGGCATGCAAGGTGGAAGGAGAAGCCAATCTTCCTGCTCAACATTTGAACAATCGCGAGACCATATCACAGTTATAAGTGATGGTAAGTTTAATGCCTGGGTCAGTTTGGTTTAGTAACTCGCTGCACACATCATTCATACAAGGGAGTAGTCAATAATAAAAATCATGTACTGACTTCATAAAAGTCCCATCGGTCTCGGAATAAAACTGATGGTTAAGCCACAAGTATATCTCAAATGAATCACAATACTCGTGAACTAAGTGTCTAATAGCACCATGGCTGTCAATCTAGGAGGAGGAAAGTTATCAGAGCATCAAACTTTTCTTAAGTATCTCAACACACTCATAAGAATTTTACAAACTTGTATGCTAGCATATCCTAGGATGATTTAGAAATCATGCATTTAGCACTCATCAGGAAGATAATCTAAGTGAAGCATGAAGATCATGTTTCTGATAATTACAAATCCACCGACGTGCATCTAGAATCAGATATAGTAAGCACTAGAGCCCAATATCAACAACTATCTCCGAATAGATGATAAGTAAGATCAATATGAGTATTGAAAAATTATCAGCATCACTCTTGAAGACTCTCAACTTTAAGAATTTACAGATCTTGGTAGCATGTTGGATTATGCAAACGAGATAAGCATCAAACTAAGTAGCAATGAAATCAATATGTTTATATGTACTCCAAGGTTTCTAAACAGATATCATGTGAAGATGAAAACTAAAATATACTCCAAGTAAAGTTACCGATAAGGTAGGTAATAGATCGTATGCCTCATGATGCACATCCCCTAAGCTTAGACTCTTGGTTATCCTTGTAGATATTGACACTTTGGGGTGCCTTGTGCATCCACCAATATTGATGTCTCAACTAGCCAAGCTACATCTTATTCCATAGTCCATCGAATCTTTACCCAAAACTTGAAAACTTCACAACACAAAACTTAAGAAATCTCGTGAACTCCAGTTATGCAAGAAAACAAAACACCACTTCAAGGTACTATAATGAACTCATTATTTATTTATATTGGTGTCAAACCTACTGTATTCCAACTTATCTATGGTTTATAAACTATTTTACTAGCCATAGAGTCATCAAAATAAGCAAACAACACACGAAAAACAGAATCTGTTAAAACAGAACAGTCGTAGTAATCGAATAACAAACTTATGGAACTCCAAAATTCTAAAATAAATTGGGGACCTGAGGAATTTTTCTAGTAATCATCTTCAAAAGAATCAACTAAATAGCACTCTGCAGTAAATTTTTAAGCTAATATCATGGCGCTAAAGTTTCTGTTTTTACAGCATGATCATAAAGACTTCACGAGTCTTCCCAAAGGTTCTACTTGGCACAAACACTAATTAAAACATGAAAACACCTCTAACCAGAATATAGATGGATTATTTATTCCTAAACAGAACCAAAAAGCAAGAAACTAAAATAAAATTGGGTTGCCTCCCAACAAGCGCTATCGTTAAACGCCCCTAGCTAGGCATGATGATTTCAATGATGCTCACATAAAAGATAAGAATTGAAACATAAAGAGAGCATCATGAAGAATATGACTAGCACATTTAAGTCTAACCCACTTCCTATGCATAGGGATTTTGTGAGCAAACAACTTATGGGAACAATAATCAACTTGCATAGGAACAAAAAAGCATAACTTTAAAACGAATATAAGAATGGAACCAGCCGGACACATTGAAATTTGCCATGGCAATAGCAATGGCAATGGTAATGGCAATCAGACCTGAAAACTGGATTGCACAATGGATCTCGAGCCACATCACGCTCAAGTGCGTAAGTCAGGGCACTATGCCACCGAATGCCCGGAGGCTAGGATGGATTAAATGGCAATGGAGGCTGAAGAAGCCAACGTTCCTCGTGCTCGTGAACCAATCGACGTGGAGGACGTCTATGATCATGCCAGTGAATCGTGGTTGGTAAGTTTTATTGAATTCACGCTCAGTTTTGGTTCTCTTTGATTACTGTGCAACACATTCATTCATATCAAGGGTAGTTGTGGAAAAGTACAGATTACGACTAGAACCCTTAGAAGCCCCTTCAGCGCATCGCAGGAGGAGAAATGATGGCAGGTTTAGCTTCCTCGAACCTCAACATGGGAACCACAAATTTCCGTGGAACTCATAGTGTTGGAAACTCAGACCTTGGATGTAATCCTAGGCATGGATTGGTGTCAAAGTTTGAGGGAGCATTGATTGCCAAGAAGTCTATTCTGCCACCACCCGGAGCGTAAGAGGATCAAGTATGTAGCCAGCACACCAGATGAAGAATCAGTGATTCCTCACGGAGTTGTTCAGTAGGAAGTGCCAGATGGTGCAAGATTTCCGATGTGTTTCGGAGGAATTACCAGAATGCCACGGACGGACATTGAATTTCGATTGAGCTATTGCTTAGCACAGCCCCAATATCCAAGAGACCTTATCGGATGCCACCGAATGAGTTGAAAGAGATCAAGGATCAAATAAATGAGTTATTGGAGAAAGGATATATTCGCCAAGCTCATCACCTTGGGGAGCCCGCTTTTGGTAGAGAAGAAGGATGGAAGCTTGAGGATGGTTGTGGATTATCGCATTGAACGAAGTAACCATCAAGAACAAGTACCCCGCCAATGATCAATGACTTGTTTGATCAGCTTGTTGGAGCCAAGGTATTCTCTAAGATCGATCTTCGATCGGGTATCACCATTGAAAATTCGTGAAAAGGATATACCCAAAACAGCATTCACTAATGTGATGGTTTATATGAGTATACCGTCATGTCATTTGATTGACTAATGCTCCGTGATACTTATGAATTTGATGAACAAGGTGTTCATGGAGTATTTGGACAAGTTTGTCGTGGTGTTCATCGATGATATATTGATTTTCTCCAAGAGCGAGGAAGAGCATAAGGAACATTTGGCTAGTTCTGAGAAACTTCGAGAACATCAGTTGTATGCCAAGTTCAGCAAATGTGAATTTTGGTTGAAGGAAGTTGGATTCCTCGACATGTTATTTCGGAGAAGGAATAGCAGTTGATCCCGCCAAGGTTGAATCACCACCGATTGGCACACCCACCTGACAAGGAGATCCGCAGATTTCTGACTCGCAGGATATTATCGAGGTTTATAGAGAACTTCAAGATTGCAAGCCCATGACTGAGCTGTTAAGAAGGAAGCCAAGTATGTTTGGACCGAGGAATGTGAAGCCAGTTTGAATTGAAGAAACGGTTGGTCACAACCGTAGGTTGATTTTGCGACATACACAAGGAATACGGTTTATTAGGCGCTTCGGCAAGGACTCGGAGGAGTATTGATGCGGAAGGTAAGGTTGTAGCTTATGCCTCCGACAGCACGAGCCTCATGAGATGAATTATGCCACGCATGATTTGGAGTTAGCAGTGTAGTGCATGCACTCAAGACCGAGACATTTCCTCACGAAACCGCTGTGATGTCTACATAGATCACAAGAGTTTGAAGTATATCTTCACGCAGAAGGAATTGAACCTCAGGAGAGGAGATGGCTAGAGTTGATAAAGGACTACGACATGAGATTGCATTACCACCCCGGTAAAGCTAATGTTGTAGCAGATGCTTTGAGCCGTAAGAGTTATGTGAATACTCTTACAACAGGAGGATTACCCGGAGTTAGTCGATGACTCGAGATCTCCGATCGGAGATAGTTCGAAAGGATTTGTTGCAACTCTGAAGTTCAGTCCACCTTGACCGAAAGGATTCGTGAAGCCCGAAGTCGGACAAGGAAATCGATGAGATAAAGCAAAAGATGGAGGAAGGAAAAGCTAAAGGATTCCGTAAGGATGAACACGGAACTATATGGTTTGAGGATCGTATTATGTGCCCAATGATCCCGAACTCGAAGTTAATTCTTCGAGGCTCATGATTCACCAGACTTTATTCATCCGCAACACCAAGATGTACCGGATTTGAAGCAAAGTTTCGGTGGCGTATGAAGAAGGACATTGCCGAGAGTGCATAGGATGTGATGTTTGCCAACGGTAAAGGCGAACATCGGCCGCAGGGTTACTTCAACCTTTGCCGATTCCGATTGGAAATGGGAGAAACTTGGTATGGATTTCATCACAGATTACCCAGGACCCGCTCAGTTATGATTCTATCCGGTAGTGGTTGATCGCTTGACCAAGGTAGCTCACTTCATTCCCGTGAAGACTACCTATACCATGCCAAGTTGGCCAAGGTATACATGACCAGGATCGTATGTCGCATGGAGTTCCAAGGAAAATCGTGTCGATAGAGGAACGCAGTTTACCTCAAAGTTTTGGAAGCATTGCATGAAACTTTGGAGTACGAGGCTGGAATTCAAGAGCTTTTCATCCGCATGATGGATGGCACCGAGAGAGTCAATCAGATTCGAAGACATGTTGAGAGCTTGTGTGCTAGACTATGGGTCTAGCTGGGATGATAATTTGACGATCGCAGAGTTCTCATACAACAATTATCAATCCAGTTTGAAGATGGCCCTTCAAGCTCTATACTAAGGAGGTGCGAACACCATTGTTGTGGATAGTGTTGGAGATCGATCACTTTTCGTTCCGATCTTATCAAGGATTCAAGAGAAGGTCAAGCTGATTCGAGACCGCTCAAGATAGCACACAAGAAGTAAGATTTATGCCGACAAGAAGCGCAAGGAAGTGACTTACAAGTGGGAGACCGAGCATATCTTGTGTCACACTCGTGGAATCAAGAGGTTTGGAGTCAAGGAAAGTTAGCACCCGATTCATTGGCCCCTACAAAATCCTCGAACGTCGTGGAGAAGTTGCATACAAGTTGGAATTGCGGAAGGATTGTCCGGAGTTCATGATGTCTTCCACGTTTCCCGTAAGAAGTGCCATGCCGACATGGCCGATGTTCCGTAGAGACACAAGTGCCCCTAGAGGCCATACACTTGACAGGATCTAACTTACAAGGAGAAACCCGTCCAATTCTCGAGACCCAAGCAGAGTCACCCGCAGCAAGGTCATCAAGTTTTGAAGGTGCGTGGAGTCACCACACCGAGGAAGAAGCCACCGGAACGCCAAGAAGATCTTCTTCGAGACCATCCGCACCTATTTGTTAGTTAACCCGAATCTCGAGGGCTAGATTCATCTTAAGGTGGTAGGTTTGTAACATCCCAAATTTCCTATTTGGAATGTTTTACAATTATAGATAAGCATCCTATGCATCCTGTTGAATTTGAATGCCATTTGAAGTTTCGAGCAATTTGAGTTTTGAATTTGAATTTCAAACTTTGGCATGTGGGAAACAATTCAAAAACTAAGCCCGATAAATACTTGATCAAAAGTATGATAGGAGCAAACATGACACTCCAAAAATATCGAGGAAACAATGCTAAAAGTTTTGGAATTCAAATCTGAATTTTATTTGAATTTGAAAAAATGGATTTTATAAAGTTTGATTTTGCCTTTGGAAAATGTTCAAATGAAAGGGAATATTCCCGATCATTTTGGTATATATATACCCTATATAAAATATTTATAGATAAGGTTTTATTTTGTTTTGTTTTATTTAAAAATAAAAAAACTCCCGGCGCCAGCCACACAGGCCACCAGCCCACATGGCCCCTCACCCTCCAGCCTCAGGCCCACCAATGCCTCAGGCCCATACCACCCTCGCCTCCCTCGAAAAGGCTAGGCCTCGCCACCCGACCCTCGCCTCTCTCTCTCCGACCGTGGGACCTCGCCTCTCCTTCCCTGCCCACGCCGACCTGGAGATCGACCGGATCCCAAGGATCCGGATCCCCGACCGCCCGATGCCCTTCGGGCAGCCACCCCAGGCATAAAGCCGAGTCCGCCCCATTCCCCGAGACTCCGCTCCGCGTGCGCCGATGTCCGGAGTGGCTCCCGCCATTGTTGCCGCCGACGCCTAGCCCCGCCAACACCCCGACCTCGGACGCACGCGATTGAGGGCGCGAGTGCGCTGGCGCCAGTCGCGACGGCGGCGATTGCGGTGCTCGGCGGCTCACGCTGATCCTGTGCGGCCGATAAAGCCAGGGTGGTTTCACCTGGGGTCCACGGTTTTTTATTGTGGTTTTTTGGCCGTGTGTCCTTCCCCTGTCTTTCCCCGGGCGCCCCGCCGAGTACTCGCCAAGCATCTTCGCCATGGCGGGGCGGGAGCCTCGGAAGTGGTGCCGACACCTAATTTTCCGCCTTTCGAGCCATTCCTCGGGCGCGATGATTTTGAATAAACAATCAATAGTATACAAACACGGTGTCCGTGTCAAGTGTACTTACTTGGGTATCTAGGCGATTGCAGCTTAGGCCAAGATCCTGTGGTGTCCGACACTTTACTTTCCGTCTAAGAATACTTGTACATCTCTTCTCAGCCAGTCAAGAAGTGCTTGACGGTCCGCTGACCCTCTCGATTGAACTCCCACGTCCGGAGAGGCCGGCGTTGGCATGGCAGCATCCGCCGACCAACATTACTTGCATTATGTCGACAAGATTAATGTCCCTTGCAAGAAGCTCCTGATGATTTCGCAGCATCGCAGATATCAACGGCGGTCCCCAATTCCGCCTCACGCCCGCCCAAGACGCCAACTGGACGGAGGGGTCGAACGAAACTCGGGGTGGCCACCACTTTGTGCCCCTAGGAGCCGTGGACGAAACCACCTCCGCTGCCATACATCGGATACTTCGGAAAGAACCTCTAGCCACGGGCATCATGTTCTCGCTTATTACGGCACCTCAAGATCTCCACATGTCTCTCGATCATCTTTGGCATCACATTGAAGGTCTTGAGTTAAGTCAAGTGGGGGCTATATGGGGAAAAGTCGCACACGTATAATAAACGATTTAGATATGGAGGATAGCGCTGGGAGCCAGACCATGAAAATCCAACCCATAATAGAACATGAGCCCCTCACGGGGATCAAGGGTGAAACCTAGACCACGGAGGAAGTGTGGGACTAAACGACGACTCATTGGGCTCGCAGGGATGACCTTCCCCGGAGCGGGAGCCTGTGGCCGGATATCCGTTAGGTATCCCACTCTAAGCTTCGCGAATGTCCTTCTCCTCAATCGAGGAGGCGACCCACCCGCCTTGAGGATCACATCTGCACATCAAGGATTTCTTGGAGGGGTGGAGCTTAGGTTTTGGGTTAGAACCGAGGTGAGAAGGCGCGATGAAGGTGAAGAAAGAGGCGAGGTCTCGACGCCTTTATAAAGAGTGTGAATATCAAGAGTCCCCGCGTGACCGCTTGAGGCTTATCTAAAAACACACGGTTATACCAACCGCCGCCGGGGGCCACGCGTGCTCATATTGATGAAAAATCCTGAATAAGTGGAATACGCATCCTCGCCCGATGGGACGTACAAAGAAACCGCCTCCTAATGCGAAGTTGTCGGGTAAGAAATACTGCTCACATGGACCGGGCCACGGCGCGCCAAGACGCCAACAGATCAAGTTTATGCCATACGAAGACCATCTCGTGGATCCCACACTTGCTCGTGTTCGATAATTACCTTGAGTATCAGAGGAGGAACCCGCCTGCAATGCCTCAAGACAATATCGCAACGCTGCACTCATCGTCATTGAAGCTTGTCTGGGGCTACCGAGGAGTCCCGATTAGGGGTATCCGACGGACCGCGGTATAACGTCCGACTATTGAAGCGTGAAGATACAAGACTCAAGACTTGCTCGTGTCCGGATGGGACTTCTCTTGGTGGAAGGCAAGCTTACATCTGGATATTATATTTCCTTCCTTGTAACCGACTCCATAAACACTAGCCCTCTGCCTATATAAAGGTAGAGGTTGGTCCTTAGAAGGCCGATCACAATTATATTCATACCATCATAGGCTAGCTCTTAGGGTTTAGCCTCTATGATCTCGTGGTAGATCTACTTGTACTACCCATATCATCAATATTAATCAAGCAGAAGTAGGGTTTTATCTCCATCGAGAGGCCCGAACCGGGTAAACACTGTGTCCTTACTTGTTACCATCAGCCTTGACGACGTGATCGGGACCCCTACCCGAGATCCGCCGTTTTGACATCGACATCGCCATCTTGGGGTCAATGCCAGACGCCTAAGAGACTTGGCCAGCTTGCTGTAAGCTTGAACACACTTTGCAGCTAGAGTTTTCATGCGCTTCTTGAGCCTGGCTTCCTCACGCTTTCTTTCAAACGCCCTGAGGTCATTGAGCATCACCTTGAATTTCTCGGACATCAGCCACACTCAGCATTGGCCACATGCTTCTTGAACTGCTCCTTCTCAAAATCAATCTGTGCTTTAGTTCAACAATTGCTGAGCCGTGAGCCACCAGAGCAATGGCGCTTGAAAGGAGACACGATGCTAATGGCGTAGTTGAAGATCATCAAAGTTGAGATCTTGATTGTCGAACCATTCATCAATGAAATTGTGCATGACGCTCACATCAAAGAGGGAAGATCATTGAAGATCTCCACCCTTGCTTGCTCTTGATCAATCGCCGAGAGCATCATTGTCAAATTCTTCATCCTCAAGACAAATCGGTCAGATTCGCTACTCGTAACGGCAAAGAAGTCGGTTTGACGTGTCACGCCGAATGTGTTTCTTCTATGGCTTTCACGCTTCTTGGAGATGCGAGATCTTCGTGAGGTGTTATTGGGAGCAGGAGGGGCACAGCCACAATACCATGAAGCTTTTGGAGCAGCAGATGACTTTGAAGCTTTAGCCTTCTTTGCTTCGCTGCTTTGGAGTAGGAGCTGGAGCTTCATCGCTGTCAAGACCATCATCGAATGATCCACTTTGGCACCTTGGACAAAGAATGTGGGTGATGAGGCCGAAGGTTGTAGAAGGGCCGATCCTGCTCTCATTGGCTTCACGGGTGCCATCGTCTCCAGGTGAGGAAGGACCAGGTTGAAGTCAAGCCCTAGAGCCTTTGTTCTTCACAAATTGAGTCTTTGCTAACCGGTAGTTGCGCTTGAACAGATGGTCCTCACGGCACCACAAAGTAGAAGAAGGATCAGCGCTCGTCATGGGTCCGCGAATCATGCACGGATAGAATTCTCGTTGATGGCTTCAGAAGGACCGGGTTGAGATTTTGTACACAATATATCCCTGTGGTCCCTTGATGGCATTCTTCTCTGCATATTATTCATACGCAAAGATTTGAACCATTCTTCGCCTAATACTTCTCAATCCACCGATTCGATTCTTGCGGCCGTATAGGTTTCTCGTGGTCTGCTTTTGTACAGCTCAAACTGAGGCAAATCCTGGAAGTGTTACCACGCTTTACCTCCCTTTCAGGTCGACTTTCGCCATGAAGTTTAAATCAAGGGCTTCAAGACGCGGCAATGGCTTTAGACTTAATCGGGTCGACAAGAACCGGCTTCAGTGAATTGATGAGACTGCAAGAATTCTGCAAACGAATGCGCACTATGAGAACTAAGGATTCTCCCACGCATATGTACCGTGATGCATTAGAGGTGCGAGGGAAGGAGAAGAGGTCATATGCATTCTCGTAAGATTTTGAAGATAAATCAGTTTGAAGACATTAACCTCATAATGCGAAGACATTCACTTATTTGATGAGAGTTGGTTCCCAGTTGTACAACTAAGAATAAGTACAAGTTAGGAATCTAACTTGTAAAGAAGCATAAGTGAATAGACTAGGCAGAATATGAGATGCGTAATGAGATAGATTCAAGTTTGGAGATCTAGAAACCACTTTTGGTAAAGACGGATGAATTTATCGATCGAAAAACAGTAGTAAAATTTAATTACCACACTAAGAACTGCTAGACGGAGCGAAGGAAGAGGCCGAGCAGTTCGATCCCCATGCACTAACTTGGCGACGGAAGACACTTCCACGGCGACGGCGGAGAGGACGAGGTCCGGCTGGCGCGAGGATCAAGCGCCGAAGAAGTCGCGAAGCTAAGCGCTTTCGTCAGTCGTTTACGAGGCTAGCGGGCGCTAGGGTTTGTGAGAGGTGGCGAGGAGGAAGAAGAATTTTTGACCGAGACGTGATGGTATTTATAAGTGACGTAGATGGCACAACGCAATTACGCAGAAAATTTCGGCGGTTCATTTCGACGGACGCGGCAAACATGCAACACCTTGGGAGTTGTTCCATGTTCCCACGCACGCCTGGATTGTTTCGGCGGTCGTCCAATTCTCCGGTTTCGTGCAAATAGGATAAAGCATTAAAAACAAATATAAATGTTTGTCGAAACTCAAATTTAGGGTCTCAAAGGAAGACAATGGAAGCTTTCAATAGAATGCATATGACTTGGATGATAGAGTTGAGGTAGAAGCATAGATAGGTTAGGTCCCACATTCACTTAGTTCAAAAGATTCAACACGAAGTCATAGCTATAAGTGAATGTTGTAGAGGATGAATTACGTGATAAATCCAATTCAACCAATTGTGATAAACTTGAATATAAGCCAAGGATGAACTATGCAAACATAACGCCAATAGAAACACTTCAAACAAGAGTTTGTGGTGGTGTTTCCCACCGTATAGGAAGTATTAGACCCGCATTAACGCACAATTATCGTGGCGCCCAAGTCAAATTTCTCGTGATTAATGTATTCACACTTAGAGTGTATGTCTTCATTGATTGAAGATATAGATTACTTCGTGTTGCACATCTAAGTCATTAAAATGCATAAGTGTTAGGATGTGTCCATTCACGTGACATTTGAGGATTCCAAGATATTTAGCTCACAACGCAACTTGCAAAACCTTTTCTCATCCGGGCTTTGTGAAGATATCAGCCAACCGTTTTCCTGCCTTGACGTGAATAATATCAATATCTTCCTTCATAACATGATCTCCGGATGTGGTGACGAATTTCAATGTGCTTTGTCTTCGAAAGTGCTAAACTAGGTTGTTGGCAATCTTGATGGTACTCTCGTCGCAATAGGGAGGCACATTCTTCATATGGATACCATAGTCTTTGAGAGTTTGCTTCATCCGAGAAGAAGCACAAGAGGATCCAACAAAATAATGTATTCAGATTCAAAGAAGAGAGAGAGATACATGCTCTTCTTTGAAGACCAATGACAAGAGATCGTCCTGAAAGTGACATGTGCCTGATGTGGACTTAAGTATCAACCTTGTCACCAAGATAATTCATTCGAGAATCCAACTAGATCAAACTCGAGCCCTTTGGATACCATAATCCTAGTGTGTAGTGCCAAATATCAAGAATTAGCTTCACAACTATGATGATTCCTTGTGCCGCTTTGAATCCGGGCACACATGCAAACACTAAGCATTATATCCGCCTAGATGCACATAAGTAAAGCAAAGAACCCAGATGACTTTTTGGTTGGAATACGCTGCAGTATCCTTTTGCGCCTTGCATTCCAAACTTCTTGTGCAATCTTTGAGGTATTTTTCGAGATGAAGATGTCGCTATGCTGTTGATGGATTTGGAGACCCAAAGAATCAGCTCACCCATCATGGACATTTGATATTGTTTTGCATCATGTGACCAAATTCATCATCAGATTTCTTGTTGAAAAACAAGATAATGTCATCCATAGATTTGGGCACACAAATATTTCACCATCATATGTCTTCGCAGAGTGTAGGATCTAGTGAACCAGGTTTGAAGCCTTTGCTCTTCGTGAAGTCTTTGAGTGTGTCATACCAAGCACGAGGGACTTGTTTGAGGCCATGCCTTGTTGAGCTTGTATACCATATCGATGTTTTGGATCTTAAAATTGAGGTAGCATATATACTTCTTCTTCTATCTTTCCATTGAGAAAAGCACTTTCACATCCATTTGATACGTAAGAATGTTGTGATGATTTGCATAGGCTAGCAAGATATAATGGCTTCAAGTCTTGCCACCGAGCAAATGTTTCATCAAGTCAATCCTTCAACTTGAGAGTATCCTTGAGCAACGAGACAGCCTTGTTTCGATAACTGACCATGCTCATCTTGCTTGTTGCAATGTATCCATTTTGTGCCTATTATGTTGTGCTTATGAGGGTGGACGCTGACAAGTTCCTGCATATTGTTCAGCTTGAACTGCTGAAGCTCTTCTTGCATAGTTGAATCCATTTAGGTTCCATAAAGACATCTTTCACTTCAGCTTTGTAGAGAATTATGTGAACCCATGTATATCTTTGAATAGTCATCAACAAATCAAGCTTATAGAGAAGCAATTGTAGTAAAGTAGAGTAGTATAGGCCAAATAAGTCCATGTGCGTACTGGCGTTGATATGTCATGATTGTCTTCAAGGGATGCTTGGCCCAGTCATCTTTCTGTACTCGCAGTAATCACAAGAAGTGATCCTTCTTGAACTGACGCCTCGATGCTCATTACATGCTTCTTCTTCAAAGAGGTAAGTTCCTCATGCCACATGCCCTAGCCTCCGATGCCATAGCCAAAGACTCTAAAGCTTTGCAAGAAGACATAAGGCAAGTCAGGACTATGAGAAATCTACTATGTATAGATCATCTTCCGCATCTTCAAAGACTAGAGACTTGTCGATTCCATGAGTATGATTTTCCAAATATAATCATGTTCAAGTCACAAAGCACAGATGAGATATTGGAAACCAAGGATTCATCAAGCACTTTATCCATGTGTTGATCCCTTGAGATTGCAACTCTACCTAGACCTAATACTTGCTTTACCAAAGGCAGAAATGTGATGTGACTTTTGTCCGATGGACGAAGGTTGAGTCCATGAGAAGACTTCGATCATCAACATATGATTATATCCGCTATCCATAATCCATTCAAGATGAGGTGTCATACCCTACAAGACAGTTAGGGATAGGCTTCACCAAGAGTATTTGAAGCATAATGTCGACCCCGATTCCAAGTCACATCGACCCAGCTGGTAACACTCATATCACTTGCGCTCACGACGGTGATTCCCACGGTGTCGCTTACCATGGCCTTGACCGCTTACGCTTTTGGCTCACGATATGATAGTGTCGCTTAGCATCCACATGACAAAGAACCCGGCCGACATGGCTAGTCGTGAACCCAAAGCGCACTAACCTATGGGGACATGCATACATGAAACACTTCGAGCATGTCTGGCCATCAACGATGAACTCTGCTGTAGCACTGCCACAGACTCCGATCCCGGTCAGTAGCAAAAGGCGTGACTCCGTATCACCAAGTGATATTTCTCAAGGGACGTATAGAATAAATGAATCACATGCCGCCAATAAGTGTCCAAGTAGTAGTGTCAATAGCGTGACTCGTGAACTGGGTCAGAGCGGACTACTATCGCCGTGGTAACGAGACTACATTTCTACATGAGAGGCTGCCAAGGATAAACAACTAGTTTGTTTGATCCCACTCATATACAAGCATTTCAATCATACACTAATATGCCCGATATGAGTAAATACAACAAGGCATCACAACAAAA
Source organism: Aegilops longissima (assembly GCA_021605205.1). Taxonomy (NCBI): domain Eukaryota; kingdom Viridiplantae; phylum Streptophyta; class Magnoliopsida; order Poales; family Poaceae; genus Aegilops; species Aegilops longissima. Next base: position 32,294 of record JAHIAM010005034.1, on the reverse strand, counting down.
CTCTACAACTCAAGTACTTTATTTAAGAGGCCCGAGGAGCCATACATAACACATTCATATTGTGTCATCATGACCCAACACTCAAGTCATACAATCATACAGCAAAGTAGTCTCGAGTACGACTCTAGAAAGTGGATAAACACGAAGCAACCTGAACACCTTCAACATGCTGGGAAAAGCTCGACGATCTATATTGTGAAGATATAGTGCTTCCTTGGCAGGCTCGGGTAATGGCTTCAATGGACATATCAACCTCTCGTAAAAATATGAGATGGTTACGAGCAGAGGAATGATAGTCAATGGCGAGTGGAGCTTGATTAGACGATAATCCAAGGAGCATAGAATTTCGCATCAAAATGTCGAATCAGATGCAAAGAAATCGGCGAATGAAGAAATCTTGAGTATTGAAGCTTTTGCCATTTAGAATGTAGAAGACCAATGTCTTCATTGCACCTTCAAGCTTTGTCGAGGAGGAATGCCCTTTGATGGGCCATAGAGTTCGCCTAATGATATGATAGATAGTGCGGGCGATACTCTAGGTCTTCAACAAGGAATTCCTTGGGATACTCGCATCCCGGGCAGTGGCTTCATCATACTAAGCATCCGCTCATGTTGGGCTCGCTTCGGAAGAGGCTCTCCGATGCATCGCGATGAAGCCGACAACCAGTGTTCATACAGTTCGCGGAGTGGAGAGGCCGGTAAGCTCAATGAGATCAAAGGCTTTGTCTTCATGATGAACGCGTCTGCCATCCACTCAAGGACCCATGTCGCTGTATCTCTGTTGTAGCCGCTGAATTTGGAGGGTTGCATAGAATTGCAGGAGAAGCTCTTCATTCCAATGTTCCTTGTCGGTGACAAACTGCGTATAGGCCAGATCACGAAAGCAGTCTAGGGCTTCTTCTAGGCGTATGCATCAAAGAATGGCTTCAGTGTCCAGACGCATATGAGGAAATATGCGCTCCTGATTGTATAGAATACATGAGTAGTAGTTGCGTTGTTGATAGCTCCAGAACCGATCTGATGATATTCTTGGCTTGGAATATGGGTTCTTGCCAGTATCAAAGAAGGTGTTGTGTGCAATGAAGCCGTTGACATTGAATGAGCCTGGTGCCGATGCAGTTCCTGGGTACCTTGGCAGCCTTGGTTTTGGCTTCTGAATCTGAGGCATGTGCTCCACATGATAGTCAAATTGTGGTCCAGGAGCAGGCGGAGGAACCAGAATGGGCCATCTGACAGGAACAAGCTCGCCTTGGTAGAATACATGCTCAATGGTGTGGGGCCTTGGTGGCGGAACATGAGTAGTGGCATCAGCAGAGGCGTCAGGCTGCACATTCGTTGTATGAGCAATAGTGGCTTCAAGCACAGTGATCACTGTAGGCGCCACATTGTCTTCAGCCATGACAACGTTATTGGCTTCAGAGGTGTTGTTGGTGGCCGCCTCAGGATTCTCAACATCCACTTGAGGAGCTGGAGGGTCGGGCACAGATACGTTCTCCTCGAGAACAACTTCTTGGGTGGTAGGGGGACTAGCAACATGCTCTTCTTCTTGTCTTTCTTCGGCTGATGCAGCCGGATTGTCTTCAGCAACATTTGCTTCAGACGAGGGAACCGTCACGGAAGGATTATCTTCAGGGAACACTTGACGTGCCACTGAGCTAGTCTGGTTTGAGTCTCCTTCTGTGATGGTGGTCATGGAGACAGAGGGCTTGAGACCTTTGCGGTCAGAGAACACGGGCGACGCCTTTGGCGAAGGTGTTGTCTCCATGTAATTATCATCATTCACCAACGGACTGGTGGCTTGCGCTGGTGGAGGACGGGGAGTGCTTGGTGAATCTTGACTTGGAGTTGCTGGTTGGGGATGATCAGCCCACGAGGCATCTTGAGAGATTGGCGTCAAAGGATGACCAATGCTAATGAGCTCGCTGTTCGTGAGAACAGGCGATGATACCGTTGGGCGCTCAATTTGAGGAAGGACTTCATCATCTTCTACATTGTCGTGAGGACCAATGTCTTCGCCGCGATGGGGTCAACGATCGAACTTCTTGAGCCTCGTGAGCCTCTCGTGGAAGCGCACTCATGGACTATCAACCGACGCTCTTGATTGTCAGGGTGAGCGAAAGCAATGGGTTCAACTATAAGGGGCTCTGTGGGAGCAGCCCAATCTCTCTTCTTGGTTTTTCTCTTCTTGGGGGTGGTGCATCATCAGTAGTGCGCTTGATTTTACGCTTTCGCTTCGCTTCACCTGCCTTGGTTTCTCGCGATCCGGCCACTGTGGAGACCTTAGGCTTCGAGACTGTCATGCTGGCTGGGAAGACAATATGAGGTTCTTCCCGCCGTGGTGCTTCAGTCTGGGCCACAATATGCTTCTTGCTTGGCAGCTGAGGGAGTCCTGGATTAGGGGGTATCCGGACAGCCGGACTGTGTATAACGTCCGGACTATTGAAGCGTGAAGATACAAGACTCAAGACTTCGGCCCGTGTCCGGATGGGACTTTCCTTGGCGTGGAAGGCAAGCTTGGCGATTCGGATATTATATTTCCTTCCTTGTAACCGACTCCATGTAAACCCTAGCCCTCTCCGGTGCCTATATAAACCGGAGAGGTTGGTCCTTAGAAGGCCGATCACAATTACATTCATACCATCATAGGCTAGCTCTTAGGGTTTAGCCTCTACGATCTCGTGGTAGATCTACTCTTGTACTACCCATATCATCAATATTAATCAAGCAGGAAGTAGGGTTTTACCTCCATCGAGAGGGCCCGAACCTGGGTAAACACCGGTGTCCCTTACTTCTTGTTACCATCAGCCTTGACGCACAGATCGGGACCCCCTACCCGAGATCCGCCGGTTTTGACACCGACATTGGTGCTTTCATTGAGAGTTCCTCTGTGTCGTTACTACTGGGCCGGATGGCTCCTTCAACCATCGTCAATAACACGATACCGGACAGTCACGACGAGCATGGCTTAGACCTGTTGTCGGACAAAGCTCGGGGTATCGCCCCCGCGTTAGCCTCGGACCTAAATCCAGAGCAGGCTGCGTTGCCTGAGGACGGAGGGTTGGACCCCGCCCCGCAGGTCGCGCACTCATCGGCGTTGGAGCCAAACACGGCCTTACTCTGTGGTGGCCTATGACTCCGGACCCCAGATTCAGATTCGATGTTGAGTCCGTCCGCACTCCCGGACCGGTCGAGCCAGATTGGGCTTCAAGAATGGAATTCACCGTCATGACATTTTTCGCACTCGCCTTTGGCGACATGCTGAACTCGTTGAAAGCTCTCTTTGACAGAAATTTCTGGCTAAACTACGTCCGGCTCGAGGGGAAGCAGATGACGAAGAAATTCGCTGCCCACCCACCACCCACTTCATAGCCACGGTCGACGATTTAACCGACGCGTTCGACTTCGACCAAGACATCGACAAGATGGACGAGATGCGGAGAGGATGCAGAATCTATGGGCGCGGACTTCCCCTCGTCCCACGACGATACATGGTGGATACACCCAAAGAGAACAAAGGCGACATCCGATGATAAAACCCCGGACAAAGCCAAAGCGACGGCGCAGACGTCGTTCTAAGTCCAAAGAACAAGAAAATAGTGACAAGAGCGCCAGAAGGATCGATAATAAAATCAACCCCGAAGGCAACAACGACCATACGGACCTAGCGATGGAGCAGGACGAACCAGTTCACCCTGAACACAGTTCGGAGCAGACGCCCGAGGACAATGATCCCGACGGACGAGGTCATCAAGACGAACCAGCGCAGGAAAACGGTCCGGATAACGATTCAACCCCGGAAAAAAACATGGAACAAGATAACCTCCACAGAAAGCTTATGGCCACCGCAAGAAGCCTAAAGAAGCAGAAGCAATGGCTCAAGGCCGCACAGGAAACGCTCAACCGTAGATGGAATAAAGTGCCAGACACTGAAGAAAGATACGGCGATGATCGCCATACAAAGAGCTATCCAAAATGCAAGCTACCGCTGAATTCGACGATTTAAGTTGTACCACTTCATAACCGCAACAAAGCGGCTACTGATCCACATGAACACCTGAATAAGAAAGCTGGCGCGGCCAGGTCCATTTATGGATCCAAAGGACGCAACCCGGCGAAGGACTATGGTCGCCGAAACGATTACGCCAATCACATACCAGTCCGGAATAAAGACCGGATACAACAACATCCGACGACTTGCCACAGCACGTCCAGATACAGAGGGGCTGCTCACCCCCTGTGCTTTACCGATGAAGTACTGGACCACGAATTCCCTCAGGGCTTTAAACATGTGAACATAGAGGCATACGATGGAACGATGCACCTGTGGGTCCGGATCGAGGACTTTATCCTACACATACATATGGCTCGTGGGGATGGCCTTCACGCCATCAAATACCTCCCCTCAAGTCAAGGGACCAGCTCGGCACTGCTGAAAAGCCTCCCCAAAATTCAATTGGGAGCTTGGAGGAACTCGAGGACACTTTCGTGGCCAACTTTCAAGGGACCTATGTCCGCCTCCTGATGTCGATGACTTAAGTCACATAGTCCAACAGCCCGAGAATCCGCCAAGAAGTTTTGGAACAGATTCTCACTAAGAAGAATCAAATTGTTGATCGTCCGGATGCCGCCTTAGCAGCATTCAAACACAAAGATCCGTGACGAGTGGCTCGCTGACACCTCGCCAAGAAAAGCCAAGGACAATGGCAGCATTAACAAGTTTTATGACCCGCTTATGCTGGAGAAGATAGCTGGCTAGCCCGTAAAGGCACCAGCGACCCCAGCACATCCGAAATAAGGGATGGCAACGGGAAGCCACGGCATCATAAAAACAAACGCCAAAACAAGGAAGAGATCCCGGATAACACAACGGTTAACGCCGGATTCAGGGGCTCTCGACCTAATTAGCAAAATAAGCCATCTAAAGGCAGCAAAGAGGGACCGTCCGGTCTGAATAGAGTCCACGACAGACTATGCAAAATTCATGGCACCCCTGACAAACCTGCAAACCACACACACAGAGAGTGCTGGGTCTTCAAGCAGGCCGGCAAATTAAACGCTGAACACAAGGAGAGGGAAACACCAAGTGAAGACGAGGATGAACCTCGCCACCAACACCGGCGACGTAAAAATTCCGCCAGAGGTTAAAACAAAGGAACATGATCCACACGACTCACACATCCATGAGGAGGCACGAACGCGCGCATAGAGACGTGCTCGATATAGAGCCCATCGTACTCACGCCTAACCGCTGGATGCCTTATCCGATCACTTTCGATAACTTGGATGACCGAACTAGTATTTGGCGCGGAGGATCAAAGGCATTGGTGCTTGACCCAATAATCGACGGATACCGTCTCACCCGCGTCCTTATGGACGGCGGCAGCAGTCTCAGTTTAATATATGAGGACACTGTCCGCAGGATGGGGATAGACCCATCCAGAATTAACCAAAGCAACACCACCTTTGAAGGGGTGATACCAGCGCTGAAGCCCATAGCGAGGCTCCGCCACACCGGAGGTAACATTCGCCTCCGTGCAACTCGAAGCGAAGAACTACTCTTCACCATCACACCCTTTCAAGGCGACTATCACGCAGTGCTCGGAAGAACGGCCTTCGCTCGCTTCAACGCATTGCCGCACTATGGCTACCTTACACTTAAGATGCCCGGTCCACGTGGCGTTATCACCGTTAGCGAACTAACAGAGCGCCCGTCATGCACAGAGGAACACGCGACGGCCCTCGCGGCGGACTATAAGCGCCTCCAACATCGAAAACATGATTGGTCCTAAAGACCACAAACTCGCTAGACGAGTCTGGTCGCGGATAAAATTGAACCAGGGCACCGTATATGTAATCCCATAGCGGACACCAGGGGCTATAAATACTTAACACAGTCCCACAGTTGGCTCAACCTTATGGGCAGGCCAACATCTTACACTTTTATTATCCATCGCATACTTACGTTGTGCTATTCTACGAGTTTTCCTTTTTCCATAGGCAACGTTCGCGCGATACCCTTCCAGGATACGGCACAACGGAGACAAAGGCGCAAACGTGCAACAGGGCCCCGTTCAACATGTTTCTTTTTAGATTAATCCCCTGTGTAAACCTTTTTTATTGCCTCTTGTTGTTCAACAATCCCATGGGTCTCATACCCACAGAGGACACTGCCGTTTTTGGCATCTCGCCACGACAGATTAACGCACGTACCTGAAAAAATAGGGTTTCTCACGAATGGGCATTCTTGAGCCCATCGACTATTATAAAGTCCGAATACCCTCGGGAGTGTTCGGCGTCACGAGTTTGGCCTTATATGCAGCAGCTCCGAATCATGTCTTTGGTCAAATGTTGGGTTTGCCCGCCTCTAGGTTTGCCGCCTTACGCCCGCACTATCGGCTAAGGTGGCCAAAGGAGAACTATCGCGACAGTGCCCTGGTTATTCGAACGAGCATCTCAAGAGAGAAAGCCGAAAACTGACTGTCATGATACATCGAGAGACTGTTCAACCACTCGAAGACTTATCGGAATCTTTAGGATTCCTCCGCATTAACGAAGGACCGTTGCCCGGTCATGTACAAACGCGCCCGTATTCGGATGCCCGCGAAATGTACCAGGGGCTACATAGTAGCCCCATCATTAATTCCCATGGCTAAGCGAAAGTGTTACAACTATATAGTCCGGTTGTCTAGTTCAACGTGCGATCACCTCCTTCATGGACCAAGACATTGGATCAAGTGTGATTATGCATATTTTTTGCGAACAACCCCGCAGTGTTTGCGTGGGGGCTGAAGCCGATGACTGCTATCTTTCGGATCACACATACATGTATATATATATAGCCTTATAACCAAAATAACATTGTTTTTACAATAATTCGATTCATCTCTCGAATAATACATTCTTCGAGCATTGCGCCTCTATGAGGAGGGCACCTTCCGTGACCTGCGCCAGGTAGTGCTCGGCCGGATATTGGCCCCCCGCCGGATCTTGGGTCGCTATAATATTGGCCTCCATATCTGTCCAATAGGCTTTAACACGGGCAAGAGCCATCCGTGCACCATCTATGCACGCCGACCTCCTCATGGCATTGATCCGAGGCACTGCCCCAAGGAATTGCTGCACCAATCCAAAGTAATTGTCCGGCTTAAGCCCTTTAGGCCTAAGATGGTCTATCACAGACCGCATTGCAAGACCGACAGCTCGGAAGCTCCGCCACAAGAGCCATCTTTTCATTTAATGGCAGCGGCGAGTGGGAGCATTGAATTGCGACCGTAAAAGCTTCTCCACTTCCCTATCACCCGACCAAGAACCCGACAGCGCCACCGTATTTTCGCCAAATCCGCATACGCGTCCGCAGGACTCCAGCGCCCATCCAGGGGAGCATACTTCGGATCGAAAAACTTCGTCCGCAGCAAGTAGGAATCTCCAGTCACAATTTTACTGGCCTGTTGAAGCTCCTCCCGCGCACACCTGAGCTCGGTCCGTATTTCCTTGGTGGCATTGCGTGCCTTGTCTAGCTCGGCCAAGCTATCCTTATGCTTCCTTTCAAGCAGCTCATACCGGTCAGCGGCATTTTTTAAATCAATAGCCATTTCGACCATCTTTTCTTCGCTTCGGCGATGAGCTGCTTGTTCGGCTCTCAGTTCCTCGGTCGCCTTTAGGGCAGCCGCATTGCTAACCCGAGCTTGTTCCTTGGCTTGAACAAGTTCTGCCCTTAGGGCCTCTACGGCAGCAGCACCATCTGCAGTCTGAACATCTTACATTAATATCATGCCGCCTCCATATTTTCCTATACAAAGGAAGGCAGAGCATATACCTTGTGACTTGTCCAGCCGCTCATTCACCAGCGTGATATCGGCGTCAATCGATCGAATCTTCCTGGTCAGTTCAGAAATTTCCATGGACTGGTCGGCAGCCGGACTCATAGGTACCTGCACACATTTTTAGCGCAATCATTGATTTATGATCCCCCGTTTGCCCCCTAAGGCGGGCAACCGGTGTCTCAGGGACTACTATCTATATGGAGCACACCTAACGCATGCCTCACAGCCAAAAACAGTGTATTCTTCACTACATACCTCAAAGCCTCTGAGCAGACTTGCAAATGCTTCATTCAAACCGCTTGTAGCGGATGAAATCTTCTGGAGCACTGTGCTCATTAATGAGCGGTGTTCTCCGAGAGCGCAGCCCGCCTAGTAGGCTGCCAAGATGTCCGGCCGACATCGAATCGAGCCGGACCTTTCCCATCGCCTCGCGGAGCCAAACGCCCGAGCTCGTGGCGGCCGACGCGCTGGCCTCCGGGCGGCAGATCCGGACTCCTCCGTGACGACACTTCGGTGTCGCCACTTCGCGAGCCGGAGAGGTAGGTGGGGTCTCGCTCTCCATCATCTCCGGAGGAAGGTTCCCCGAAGACGAACTCTGTTGAGAGGGGCTGCTAGCCGAACTGCGAAAGACGAATCCTGGTTATTGATCTAGGAGGAACACAATACCTTCAAATTAAAAATTAACTTATAGCTCGGTGGAGGGCTGGCCCATTGGTGGGCACGATGCAGTGAGGGTGCCCGTTGGGGCATAGCCCCCTGGTGTTATCTTTTTCCCAGGTCTGGGCATCTCCGTCTCCGAGTCTTCGGAAGCGGCCCTCTTCTTCCCGTGCGGGGAGGAGGCCTTAGCCTTTCCTTCCCGACTATCCTCCTTAGGAGAGGTAACAATTCCCCCGGTTCGGATGCGTAGCGTGTGGGGTTCGGATTCTTCATCCTTCCCCTTGTCTTTCCCCGGGGGCGTCCTGCTGAGTACTCTGCCAAGCATCTTCGCCATGGTGGGGCGGGCGAGCCGGAAGTGGTGCCGACACCTAATTCTCTCCGCTTTGTTGAGCCATTCCTCGGGCGCGGATGATTTTCAGAATAAACAATCATAATGTATATACAAAACACGGTGTCCGTGTCAAGTGTACTTACTTGGGTATCTAGGCGATTGCAGCTTAGGCCCGCAGATCCTCGGTGGTGTCCGGACACTTTACTTTCCGTCCAAGAATAATTTGCACATCTCTTCGGCTTCAGTCGAAGAAGTGCTTGACGGTCCGCGACCCTCCGATTGAACTCCCACGTCCGGAGAGGCCGGTGTTGGCATGGCAGCATCCGCCGGACCAACATTACTTGCATTATGTCGACAAGATTAATGTCCCTTGCAAGAAGCTCCGGATGCGATTCTGCAGCACGGTATATCACCGGCGGTCCCCAATTCCGCCCTACGCCCGTCCAAGACGCCAATCGTGACGGAGGGCCCGAACGAAACTCGGGGTGGCCACCCACTTTGTGCCCCTAGGAGCCGTGGACGAAAACCACCTCCGCTGCCATACATCGGATACTTCGAAAGAACCTCTAGCCACGGGCATCGCTGTTCCGCTTATTACGGCACCTCAAGATCTCCACATGTCTCCCTCGATCATCTTTGGCATCACATTGAAGGTCTTGAGCCATAAGCCGAAGTGTGGGGCGACATGGGGAAAAGCCTCGCACACGATAATAAACGACGAGATATGGAGGATAGCGTTGGGAGCCAGATCATGAAAATCCAACCCATAATAGAACATGAGCCCCCTCACGAAGGGATCAAGGGTGAAACCTAGACCACGGAGGAAGTGTGGGACGAAAACGACGCACTCATTGGGCTCTGGCGTAGGGATGACCTTCCCTGGAGCGGGGAGCCTGTGCTGGATATCCGCGGTTAGGTATCCCACCTCCCTAAGCTTCGCAATGTCCTTCTCCTCAATCGAGGAGGCGACCCACCGGCCTTGAGGATCACATCCAGACATACTGGCGGATTTCGGAGGGGTGGAGCTTAGGTTTTGGGTGTTAGAACTCGAGGTGTGAGAAGGCGCGATGAAGGTGAAGAAAGAGGCGTAGGTCTCGACGCCTTTATAAAGAGTGTGAATATCAAGAGTCCCCGGCGTGACCGTTTGAGGCTTATCTAAAAACACACGGGTTATACCAACCGCCGTCGTGGGGCCACGCGTGCTCATATTGATGAAAAATCCCGTAATAAGTGGAATACGATCCCTGCCCCGATGGGACGTGCCAGCAAAACCGCCTCCTAATGCGAGTTGTCACGGGGTAAGAAACGCCCGTTCGCGTTGGACCGGGCCACGATGCGCGAAGACTGCCAACAGATCAAGTTTATGCCATACGAAGACCATCTCGTGGATCCGGACACGGTTTCGGTGTTCGATAATTACCTTGGAGTATTCGGAGGAGGAACCCGCCCTGCAATGCCAAGACAATATCGCACGCTGACTCATCGCCATTGAAGCTTGGTTGGGGCTACCGAGGAGTCCCGGATTAGGGGTATCCGGACAGCCGGATCGTATAACGTCCGGACTATTGAAGCGTGAAGATACAAGACTCAAGACTTCGGCTCGTGTCCGGATGGGACTTTCCTTGGCATGGAAGGCAAGCTTGGCGATCTGGATATTATATTTCCTTCCTTGTAACCGACTCCATGTTGCCTATATAAAGCAGAGAGGTTGGTCCTTAGAAGGCCGATCACAATTATATTCATACCATCATAGGCTAGCTCTTAGGGTTTAGCCTCTATGATCTCGTGGTAGATCTACTCTTGTACTACCCATATCATCAATATTAATCAAGCAGTAAGTAGGGTTTTATCTCCATCGAGAGGGCCCGAACCTGGGTAAACACCTGTGTCCCTTACTTCTTGTTACCATCAGCCTTGACGCACAGATCGGGACCCCCTACCCGAGATCCGCCGGTTTTGACACCGACATCAGCCATCTTGGGGTCAATGCCAGGACGCCCAAGAGACTTGCGCTTTTCAGCTTCGTTGTAAGCTTGAACACACTTTGCAGCTAGAGTTTTCATGCGCTCTCTTGAGCCTTTGGCTTCCTCGCTTTTTTCAAACGCCTCCTTGAGGTCATTGAGCATCACCTTGAATTTCGGACATCAGCCACACTCAGCTTGGCCACATGCTTCTTGAACTGTTCCTTCTCAAAATCAATCTTGTGCTTTAGTTCAACAATTCGTTGAGCCAGAGCCAGCTCAGGAGCAATGGCGCCTTGAAAGGAGACGCTGATGCCAATGGCGAGTTGAAGATCATCAAAGTTGAGATCTTGATTGTCGAACCATTCATCAATGAAATTGTGCATGACGTTCACATCAAAGAGGGGAAGATCATTGAAGATCTCCACCTCTTGCTTGCTCTTGATCAACTGCTCGAGAGCATCATTGTCAAATTCTTCATCTGAAGACAAATCAATGGCTTCAGATTCGCTACTCGTAACGGCAAAGAAAAGTCGTTGCTTGACCGTGTCACGAAAGGTTTCTTCTATGGCTTCTCACGCTTCTTGGAGATGCGAGAGAGATCTTCAGAGGTGTTATTGGGAGCAGGAGGGGCAGTTGCCAATGGCTTCACTCGCGAAGCTTTTGGAGCAGCAGATGACTTTGAAGCTTTAGCCTTCTTTTTGCTTCGGCTTTGGAGTAGGAGCTGGAGCTTCATCGGTGTCAAGACCATCATCGAATGATCCACTTTGGCACCTTGGACAGCAATGTGGGTGATGAGGCCAAGAAGGTTGTAGAAGGGCCGATCCTGTTCTCATTGGCTTCACGGGTGCCATCGTCCCGAGGTGAGGAAGGACCAGGGTTGAAGTCAAGCCCTAGAGCCTTCTTGTTCTTCACAAATGAGTCTTTGGCTAACCGGTAGTTGCGCTTGAACAGATGGTCCTCACGGCACCACAACAGAGAAGAAGGATCAGCGTTCTCCGCTGCGGTCCGCGAATCATGCACGGATAGAATTCTCGTTGATGGCTTCGTGAAGGGACTGGGTTGAGATTTTGTACACAATATATCCCTGTGGTCCCTTGATGGCATTCTTCTCTGCATATTATTCAAAGGACGGCAAGATTTGAACCATTCTTCGCTTAATATCTTCAATCCACCGGATTCGATTCTTGCGGCCGTATAGGTTTCCTCGTGGTCTGCTTTTGTACAGCTCGTGCAAATCGGAGGCAAATCCTTGGAAGTGTTACCACAGCGCTTTCTACCTCCCTTTCGTCTCGACTTCTCGGTTGCCATGAAGTTTAAATCAAGGGCTTCAAGACGTGCAATGGCTTTAGACGATCGTCGACAAGAACCGCTTCAGTGAATTGATGAGACTCTGCAAGAATTCTGCAAACGAATGCAGACTATGAGAACCAAGGGATTCTCCCACAGACATGTACCTGTGACAGCATTAGAGGTGCGAGGGAAGGAGAAGAGGTCATATGCATTCTCAGAAGATTTTGAAGATAAATCAGTTTGAAGACATTAACCTCATAATGCGAAGACATTCACTTATTTGATGAGAGTTGGTTCCAGAGTTGTACAAATCCAAGAATAAGTACAAGTTAGGAATCTAACTTGTAAAGAAGCATAAGTGAATAGACTAGGCAGAATATGAGATGCAGAATGAGATAGATTCAAGTTTGGAGATCTAGAAACCACTTTTGGTAAAGACGGATGAATTTATCAGATCGAAAAAACAGTAAAAAGTAAAATTTAATTACCACACGAAGAACTGCTAGACGGAGCGAAGGAAGAGGCCGAGCAGTTCGATCTCCCATGCACTAACTTGGCGACGGAAGACACCTACGGCGACGGCGGAGAGGACGAGGTCCGCGGCCGGCGTGAGGACGGCGTCGAAGAAGTCGCGACAGTTAAGCGCTTCGTCGTCGGCGTCGTCGAGAGCTAGCGGAGGCGCTAGGGTTTGTGAGAGGTGGCGAGGAGGAAGAAGAATTTTTGACCGAGACGTGACGGGTATTTATAAGGACAGAGATGGCACAACGCAATTACGCAGGTGCCCCTGGCGGTTCACATCTGACGGACACGTGGCAAACATGCAACACCTTGGGAGTTGTTCCATGTTCCCACGCACGCCTGGATTGTCGGGGTGGTCGTTCCGAATTCTCCGGGTTTCAGGCAAATAGGATAAAGCATTAAAAACAAATATAAATGTTTGTCAGATTGACTTCAGCTGACAAGGTCTCAGTGAAGACAATGGACAGTTTTCAATAGAATGCATATGACTTGGACAGATAGAGTTGAGGTAGAAGCATAGATAGGTTAGGGTCCGGTCACATTCACTTAGTTCAAAAGATTCAACACGAAGTCATAGCTATAAGTGAATGTTGTAGAGGACAGAACACAGATAAATCCAATTCAACCAATTGCAGATAAACTTGAATATAAGCCAAGGATGAACTATGCAAACATAACGCCAATAGAAACACTTCAAACAAGAGTTTGGTGGTGGTGTTTCCCACCGTATAGGAAGTATTAGACCCAGACACGACGCACAATTATCGTGGCGCTCCGAAGTCAAATTTCGCATTAATGTATTCACACTTAGAGTGTATGTCTTCATTGATTGAAGATATAGATTACTTCGTGTGTTGCACATCTAAGTCATTAAAATGCATAAGTGTTAGGATGTGTGTCCATTCACAGGACATTTGAGGATTCCAAGATATTTAGCTCACACCGCAACTTGCAAAACCTTTTCTCATCCAAGGGCTTTGTGAAGATATCAGCCAACTGTTCTTCTGTCTTGACGTGAATAATATCAATATCTTCCTTCATAACATGATCTCTGACAAAGTGGTGACGAATTTCAATGTGCTTTGTCTTCGAGTGCTAAACTAGGTTGTTGGCAATCTTGATGGTACTCTCGTTGTCGCAATAGGGAGGCACATTCTTCATATGGATACCATAGTCTTTGAGAGTTTGCTTCATCCGTAGAAGCCGAGCACAAAGAGGATCCAACAAAAGAATGTATTCAGATTCAGCAAGAGAGAGAGATACACAGTTCGCTTCTTTGAAGACCAACAGACAAGAGATCGTCCCGTAAAGTGACATGTGCCTCGATGTGGACTTGCGATCAACCTTGTCACCAAAGATAATCAGCATCTCGAGAATCCAACTAGATCAAACTCGAGCCCTTTGGATACCATAATCCTAGTGTTGGGGTGTAAGCCAAATATCAAGAATTAGCTTCACAACTAAGTGATGTGATTCCTTTGGTGCCGCTTGAATCGGGCACACATGCAAACACTAAGCATTATATCCGCCTAGATGCACATAAGTAAAGCAAAGAACCCAGATGACTTTTGGTTGGCATTGGCGCCGTGTATCCTTTGCGCCTTGCATTCCAAACTTCTTCGTGCAATCTTTGAGGTATTTTTCTTGAGATATGAAGATGTCGCTATGTTGTTGATGGATTTGGAGACCCAAAAGAACTTCAGCTCGCCCATCATGGACATTTGATATTGCTCTTGCATCATGTGACCAAATTCATCATCAGATTTCTTGTTGGTGCAGCCAAGATAATGTCATCCACATAGATTTGGCACACAAATATTTCACCATCATATGTCTTCGTGCAGAGTGTAGGATCTAGTGAACCAGGTTTGAAGCCTTTGCTCTTCAGGAAGTCTTTGAGTGTGTCATACCAAGCACGAGGGACTTGTTTGAGGCCATACAATGCCTTGTTGAGCTTGTATACCATATCGATGTTTTGGATCTTAAAATCCGGAGGTTGTGCATATATACTTCTTCTTCTATCTTTCCATTGAGAAAAGCACTTTTCACATCCATTTGATATGTAAGAATGTTGTGATGATTTGCATAGGCTAGCAAGATGCTAATGGCTTCAAGTCTTGCCACCGAGCAAATGTTTCATCAAGTCAATCCTTCAACTTGAGTATATCCTTGAGCAACGAGACAAGCCTTGTTTCTGACAACTTGACCATGCTCATCTTGCTTGTTGCAATGTATCCATTTTGTGCCTATTATGTTGTGCTTGCGAGGGTCAGGACGCTTGACAAGTTCCCAGACATTGTTCAGCTTGAACTGTTGAAGCTCTTCTTGCATAGCTTGAATCCATTTAGGTTCCATAAAGACATCTTTCACTTCAGTTTTGTAGAGAATTATGTGAACCCATGTATATCTTGAATAGTCATCAACAATGACGAAGCCATAGAGACAAGCAATTGTAGTAAAAGTAGAGTAGTGAGTAGGGCCAAATAAGTCCATGTGTAGCAGCTCGAAGGGTTGATATGTCGTCATGATTGTCTTCAAGGGATGCTTGGCCCTAGTCATCTTTCCAGCTTCGCAGGCACCGCGCAAGTGATCCTTCTTGAACTTGACGCCCTCGATGCCTATTACATGCTTCTTCTTTGCAAGAGTGTGTAAGTTCCTCATGCCAGCATGCCCTAGCCTCCGATGCCATAGCCAGCACTCTAAAGCTTTTGCAAGAAGACATACGGCAAGCTGTGGACCTGCTGAGAAATCTACCATGTATAGATCATCTTTCCGCATTCTTCAAAGACTAGAGACTTGTCAGATTCCATGAGTACAAGGCAACGATATTTTCCAAATATCACAATCATGTTCAAGTCACAAAGCATTGAGACAGATATTAAGTTGAAACCAAGGGATTCAACAAGCATCACTTTATCCATGTGTTGATCCTTTGAGATTGCAACTCTACCTAGACCCAATACCTTGCTTTTACCAGTGTCAGCAAATGTGATGTGACTTTTGTCTGATGGACGTAAGGTTGAGTCCATGAGAAGACTTCGATCATCAGTCATATGATTAGTGCATCCGCTATCCATAATCCATTCTGAAGCATGAGGTGTCATACCCTACAGTACAGTTAGGGGGATAGGCTTCACCAAGAGTATTGTGAAGCATAATGTCAGGACCCCGATTCCAAGTCACATCGACCTAGCTGGTAACACCTCATATCACTTTGCGGCCTCACGCACGGTATCCCACGGTGTCGCCTTACCATGGCCCGGACCGTTGCCTTTTGGCTCACGTGATATGATAGTGTCGCTAGCATCCACATGACAAAGAACCCGGCCGACATGGCTAGTCGTGAACCCAAAGCGGCACTAACCTATGGGGACATGCATACATGAAACACTTCGAGCATGTCGGTCATCAACGTATGAACTGGGCTGTAGCACTGGGCTAACAGACTCCGTATCCCGGTCAGAGTGTGCTAGGCAGGACTCCAAGTATCACCGCGTGACATTTCAAGGGATGTATATAGAACGAAATGAATCACATGCCGCCCATAAGTGTCCAAGTAGTAGTGTCTAGCAGACTCGTGAACTGGCAGAAGCGGACTACTATCGCCGTAGCACGAGACTACATTTCCCCATATGAGAGGCTGCCAAGGATAAACAACTAGTTTGTCGGATCCCACTCATACCAAGCATTTCAATCATACACGTAATATGCCCGATATGAGTAAATACAACAAGGCATCACAACAAAACTCTACAACTCAAGTACTTTATTTAAGAGGCCCGAGGAGCCATACATAACACATTCATACAGTAGGGTCACATGACCCAACACTCAAGTCATACAATCATACAAGCACATGCGGAAGCAAAGTAGTCTGAGTATGTGACTCTAGAAAGAAAGAAAGCTTGTTGGAGCCTTTCTATCTACAATGGCCCTTCACAAGTCTTAGATCGCCACCGGGTGGCTAGCTTACTCGTCAAGTCAACATCTACATAGAATCCGGCTTGAGGGGTAGTATAGTCCTCTCAAAAATATTGGTTACAAACATGAGTACAAAAGTACTCAAAGAAGTCTTACCACGTAATCCTATCATACATGCACATTCTCAAAGAAGGAAGTGGAGTTATTTGCAAAGAAGCCAGCTTTGACTCTTGGCTAAGCTTATCCTCACGTGACACACTTTGTAAAGCATTTTGTCGCATACGAGTCCACTAATCACCATCACATACTCCACCGTGGATCCTCTCTCGTCATCCCCGAGAGGGCCATCCACGATACTCACACTTATCTTGAGGCTTTAATAGTATCCATTTACTTGTCTATGAACTGATATAGGTAACCCAGAAGTCCTTCTCCGTGGACACGGCTATTCAATAGATCATAATTAACCCTGCAGGGTGTACTTCTTCACACACGCTCACCACTTATCGTCGCTTACATCGACATGTACTGCAACCTTCAAGCTGGAGCCCAACGTGGTGTCGGCCACAGCCTACCTAAACACTCAAGTCCCTAGTCCGTGTTTATCGCCTATTCGGTTCCATCCGCAGGAGTCCGCCGAGGTTTCCCATACAGCCCCGAACGATGTGTGCAGGGTTCCCGAGATACCAAACGGGCACTCGGACACCGGCCACGGTGCCTACCGCAACACAACCCACCCCTAAGGTCAGCGCTGCATGCGCCCCCAAAGATGCTACAAACACCCGATGGACGTAAGGTTGAGTCCATGAGAAGACTTCATCATCAACTATATGATTAGTGCATCCGCTTATCCATAATCCATTCTCAAGCATGAGGTGTCATACCCACAAAGACAGTTAGGGGGATAGGCTTCACCAAGAGTATTGTGAAGCATAATGTCAGACCCCGATTCCAAGTCACATCGACTCTAGCTGGTAACACCTCATATCACTTTTGCGGCCTCACGCACGGTATCCCCACGGGTGTCGCTTACTATGGCCCGGACCGCTTGGCGCTTTTGGCTCACGATATGATAGTGTCGCTAGCATCCACATGACAAAGAACCCGGCCGACATGGCTAGTCGTGAACCCAAAGCGGCACTAACCTATGGGGACATGCATACATGAAACACTTCGAGCATGTCGGTCATCAACGATGAACTCTGCAGGTCAGAATCGGGCTAATGGTGACTCCGTATCCCCGGTCAGAGGTGCTAGGGGGCAGACTCCGTATCACCGCTGCGATATTTCTTAAGGGATGTATATAGAACGAAATGAATCACATGCCGCCAAGGGCCAAGTGTCCAAGTAGGTGCCGGGTTAGCGTGACTCGTGAACCTGCCAGAAGCGGACTACTATCGCCGTACACGAGACTACATTTCCCCATATGAGAGGCTGCCAAGGATAAACAACTAGTTTGCTCGGATCCCACTCATACCAAGCATTTCAATCATACACTTAATATGCCCGATATGAGTAAATACAACAAGGCATCACAACAAAACTCTACAACTCAAGTACTTTATTTAAGAGGCCCGAGGAGCCATACATAACACATTCATACATGTAGGGGTCACATGACCCAACACTCAAGCCATACAATCATACAAGCACATGCGAAGCAAAGTAGTCTCGAAAGTACGACTCTAGAAAGAAAAGAAAGCTTGTTGGAGCCTTTCTATCTACAATGGCCCTTCATTAAGTCTTTAGATCGCCACCGGGTGGCTAGCTTACTCGTCAAGTCAACATCTACATAGAATCATTTGAGGGGTAGTATAGTCCTCTCAAAAATATTGGTTACAAACATGAGTACAAAAGTACTCAAAGTCTTACCACGTAATCCTATCATACATGCACATTCTCAAAGAAGGAAGTGGAGTTATTTGCAGCAAGCCAGCTTTTGACTTGGCTAAGCTTATCCCCACGGACACACTTTGTAAAGCATTTTGTCGCATACTGAGTCCACTAATCACCATCACATACTCCACCGTGGATCCTCTCTCTCGTCATCCCCGAGAGGGCCATCCATTTATACTCACACTTATCTTGAGGCTTTTAATAGTATCCATTTACTTGTCTATGAACCGATATAGGTAACCTGAAGTCCTTCTCCGTGGACACGGCTATTCAATAGATCATAATTAACCTCGCAGGGTGTACTTCTTCACACACGCCTCATCACTTATCGCTGCTTACATCGCATATGTACTGCAACCTTCAAGCGGAGCCCAACGTGGGTGTCGGCCACAGCCTACCTAAACACTCAAGTCCCTAGTCCGTGTTTATCGCCTATTCGGTTCCATCCGCAGGAGTCCGCCGAGGTTTCCCATACAGCCTCGAACGATGTGTGTGCAGTGGTTCCCTGAGATACCAAACGGCACTCAGACACTGGGCCACGCAAGGCTCACCGCAACACAACCCACCCTTAGGTCATGCTGCATGCGCCCCAAAGATGCTACAAACACCGTAAACTACTTGCAACTCCCGACTATGAACAGGGTGGTTAAGAAGCCGAGAGGGTCAATTAAGGATCCCAATGTGTGGTAGTAACTCGATTCATGGATCACAAACACAGATCTCAGCTCTTAAGTTCGCCTCAATGAAACAACCCACCATGTACTCCTACATGGCTCTCATCGATACCTTTACCAAATCGTGTTCAACACTTTCACTCTCAACCAACACAACCTTTCACTCCAGCTTCATCATCCCGATGAGCCGACCCCGACACAACTCTAAGCATAGCAAGCATAGCATGGTAGGAATCACAAACATGGCTCAATCAACTCCTACACATACTAGTGGGTTTCATCTAGTTACTGTGGCAATGACAGTGTCATGCAAAGGAAGTGGGTTCAACTACCGCAGTAGCACACAACAGTTGAATCGCGTTGTCTTAATGCAAGTAAACGAGAGCGGTGTTAGAACATGGGTTTGTATCGAATGATCAATGAATTGCTTGCCCGATGGAACGGGTAGAGAACTGCCCTTCGTGGGTAGTCGAGGTTATCTTCGGGCAGAACCTATCATGAAAACACAATCAAATAAACATACAAACAAGATGCAACAATATGATGCATGCTATGACATGGCAATATGGATGTGTGTTGGCCTAATGCAAGTTGAAGGAACAGGATGAACTCATTTGAATCAAAGGTTCAAATGATAGCTCATTTGAGTTAGGCCTAATGGTGCAATATCTTATTCTGGTTATTCAGCATAGTTAACTTGTTTTAACATGCATGAAACCTGTACCAATGGATAGAGTGTATTTTTCCTGATAATTTTTCATATATAAATCTTGCATTTGGAGTTATAGAATAAAAGTTATAAGCATTTGAAATTTGAATTATATTCTGAATTTACTATATAGAAATAATTCCCAATTTGAATTAATGCGTCAAGATGAGGTCAAGATGACGTCAGTCAACGGGTCATCCAGTCAAAACTGACTGGGGACCCGATGTGTCAGGTTAGTTTAACTAATTAGTTTTAATTAGAACTAATCCTAATTAGTTTAACCGAGGGCCCCACCCGTCATTGACTCAGATAGTCAGCAGGCCCACTTGGATGTGGTCAACTCATCATGCCTCAGCCACGGGCGAGGCCAAGGGCCAAGTGGAGCAAGTGCTTTGACTTTCCGGCACTAAATGGAGCGCTGGGAGCACCCTACGAAGTCGAGGTGAGCCATGTGTTTAGTGGGGTCATTAGTTAGGGGTGGCTTGAGTGGGCGCCAAGCACGAAGTTTGGGCAAGCCGAGGCTCGCCATCGACGGTTTGGGGTTAGAGGGCTGTGACGCCTCAAGACCGGAGCTTCAGCCAGTCTTCCGTGGTTTCCAGTTTTGTCGTGTGTTTTGTTTTGTTTTTGCATTGCATCATGTCATCATGCCATCATATCATTAATTTTTAAAACTCTTCTAAATAAATTGTATGGATTTTTTTCGATCCTTTTTAAATCGAGGGAAGGTTGACTTCTCTTTATAACATATCCTCCCAATATTAGGGAGCTATATAGAATATTCCTCGTTTTGGAATCATCATAACCCACTTGCATAATAAATCCCATGCCCTTCTACTTCAAGTTTGGTCCCCAAACCTTGCTATTTTATTTCATCATTTTCCTGAGTTCCACCAAAATCCTTGGATCATTTTTGTTAAATTCTCATATTTTTAGTGTAGCTCGGAAAATAATCCCCAGGTCAAACTCTTTTCTAATCTTTTTTTTTCTTCCTTTCTTTCTTTTTTCTGGCTTTTAAGTGTTTAAAGAGAGAGAGAGGAGTTAGAGCCCCACAGGCTCCCTGGCCTTTCTCCTCCACCCAGGCCGCCCACCAAACCCCAAGGCCCAGCCGCTTAACCCTAGCCCAGCCCCCAACAGATCTCTCTCTCCTCGCTCCTCTCCTAGCGCCAAGACCCAAGATCTCTCCTCCTCCTCCCGACCAGACGCTGTGGAGCCCGAACCTGCTCGATCCCTCGCCTCTCCTCTCACGACGCTACTCTGCTTACCGATCCTGGCGGGCCTCGTCACCGTCCATGGTGCCTCCGCTAAACCTCGCCGCCGCCCTCGATCCCCGCCGCCTCCGACGACGCCACCAGGCCAAGCCGGCCGAAGCCAAGGCCTCTCCCTCCTCCCCCCTCACACCTCCTCCCACCACCGGTGCTGCCTCCTGGCCATACTTCGCTGGTCTCCTCGAGCACCAGCGCCACACCCCTCGCCCTCACTCTCCCGATCCCTCATCTTCCTCGTCAGCTTCCACGCGTTCCCGGCTGCCGATCCCTTCTCCTCGTTTCTCCCGTGATCGACCTTTCCACTCGCCAGAGCGCCAAATGCCGTCGCCTTCTCCTTCATCCGGAGCGCTAACTCCCGGCCCCCAAGCCGCCCTTCTTCGCCGCCCTTATGGCCACCACCATGCCTATCGCCACCCGCCTACCGCCGGGCGAATTTCAGGAGGTGATGCATCCGAAGCTGGCCCCTGCAAGTTCGACCATCAACCAGACGCCAAGCCTCTTCGGGATTCTCCTCAAGACCAAGACCGCCCCGAGACCGGCTAAGCACCTTACAAACGATAAGTACTCTTCTGAGATGCCAAGATCGACTACACGATGATGCGCTAAGTGCCCCGACGACACGCTTATACTCCTCACTGCCGCCGGAAACGCCAAGTACCACTACGACCGACGACCAACCGAACCGAAACGATAAGTACTTGGATGACGCAGGACCACTACCGCCGACCAAAGACCCCCTGGACCCCTTAACATCCACGGACATGAACGCCTACTTCCCCACGCCGTACCACTACCATCGAACGTGAACAACGATTTCCTCCTAACGGTACCTTACTTCCTGGTGATCATCGCGAGAACGACTACTTCTCTACTTCCTCGACGACCCGTGAACGCTCACTCCTCACGAAACCTCGACTTCATTCCGATTGCTCGCTTCGTGAGGTATAACCTCGTGGATGACCGACCGTGATCGAATCATCCTCCTGCGATGCCCTCTTTGCCATGCCACTGCCTCCGCGGGAACCCGAACTGGATCACCCCACCATCTTGCATGACTCCGCTTCACATCCACTTTCCTTGCACCGATATCTCAATCGAAGTTATCGGAACCGATATGTTGCGGCACCATTTTCGATTCGCTTGTCGTGGGCACCCTTTCTTCCACCACGGTGACACAATGCTTCTAATGCCTATGTTAACGCTTTCATAAAATTCGTATAAACTTGCACATGTCATCCGCAGATCATGATAAAACATTTAAATGTTTATAATTGTTGTTTGCATTTATTTGCTTAAATGCCATGCTAAAATGATTTATTTCATAACTAAACAACTCAGTAGCTCCATTTTAAATAAATTATATATGTAAATGGGGTAGAAAATGCCTAGTTTAACATGGTAGCATTACTTTGCATGTTTAACAACTCTAAAAATATGCTTTAGGACAGATCTGTACTCAATCCATAATATGCTCATGAGGATTTTCCTGAATTGTTGTTCGTTGTTTCCGGCCTCATTTAAACTTCTGCCTAAATAGTTAGTTTCATGCTTCACTTCTGCCATGTTTAATAACATTTAATATTGTTGAGTACCCAACCGAGAGAGAACTAACAGTGTTAGGGAAAGTTCATTAATATGCAACTCGCTGTATTGAGCTCCACTTAATTTGTAGGATGGTTTGTGCATATTGCCATGCCATGCCTCATTAAACCGGTCATGCATCATACTTGATCGTGCATCATGCCATGTTTATGTGATGGTTGTTTACTATGTTGTTTGTTTGTTTCTCGGCTTGCTTTTCTTGTTAGCTTCGCTCTGGCTCCGGAGTTGTGAGATTTCATTCACTTCATCCGCTTGTCTTCTTCATGGATTTGTTCTTCTTCCTCATGGATTTCTGCAAGATGATCATAATTCAAATCACTACTATCTTTGCTTGCTAGATGCTCGCTTCTTTGCTATGCCTATGCTACGATGCCTACCACTTGCTATATCATGCCTTCCCACATTGCCATGTCAAACCTCTAACCATCCTTTCCTAGCAAACCGCTGTTTGGCTATGTTACCGCTTGCTCAGCCCCCTCTTATAGCGCTGTTAGTTGCAGGTGAAGATGAAGTCTGCTCCTTGTTGAACATGGAGATGTTGTTCCTTGTTGGAACATGTTTACTTGTTGGGATATCACAATATATCTTATTTAATTAATGCATCTATATACTTGGTAAAGGGTGGAAGGCCCGGCCTTATGCCTGTGTTTTGTTCCACTTGCCGCCTCTAGTTTCCGCCATATCGGTGTTATGTTCCCGATTTTGCGCCCCTAACGCTACAGGTCGGGTGATTTATGGACCCTTGACAGTTCGCTTTGAATAAGACTTTTCCAAAGAAGGCCCAACATTGGTTTTACCATTTGCCTCACTTATGCTCCTCTTTTCCCTTGGGTTTCTGGAGTCAAGGTCATCTTATTTTTACCCCCGGCCGCTGCTCGTCAGAGTGTTGGTCCAAACTGTCACCATGGCCACCAGGGGCAACTCTCCGGGTTGGCCCACCGAAGTTTGACAACCTTGTGCCTCGAGACCGAGATATGTGCAGCTCCTATCAGATTTGTCGGCACATCCGGGCGGTTTTGTTGGACTTGTTTTATTACCGTCGAGATGTCTTGTAGCCGGATTCGAGACCGATCGGGTCTTCCTGTGTGAGAAGGAATATCCTTCGCTGATCGCGAGAGCTTATCATGGGCTGGTTGGGACACCCCGCAGGGTTTTGAACTTTCGAAAGCCGTGCCCGCGTTATGTGGCAGCAGATGGGAATTTGTTAATGTCCGCCAGAAACCCGGTTGATCTCAATTAAAATACACCAACCGTGGTGCGTGAACTGCGGAGTGTCTTTTCGCTGATGAAGAGGAGAACACGGTTTCGGGTTATGTTTCGACGAAGTAGTTTGCATGATCACTTCTTGATCATAGTTGTTCTAACCGCGGCTTACCTCCTCTTCTCGCTTTCCCCTTTATGTATGTTAGTCACCATAAATGCTAGTCGCTTGTTGCAGCTCCACCTCACTACCTTTGCCCTACCTTTTGCTTAAATAGTCTTGATCTCGCTGGTGAGATTACGAGTCCCCTGCGGACTACAGATACTTCCAAAACCAGTTTGCAGGTGCCGATTTAAACTGCAGGTGTGATTTACCGGAGCTCAAGGAGGAGCTCAATGAAGATCTTGTTCATTGTGTTGTTTCGCTTCACTTGATCAAGAGGAGCTGGGCTTGACGATCGTGGGATCTCGTAGCATTTGGGGTAGTTCTTTATTTTGGTTCCAGAGTCGACCTTGATTGTATCTCGATGATGTAATGTTTTACTCATGTATTGTGTGAAGTGGCGATTGTAGGCCAACTATGTATCTCTTTCCTTATGTATTACATGGGTTGTGTGAAGATTACCTCACTTATGACATTGCTTCAATGCGGTTATGCTCAAGTCGTGGTTTCACACGTGGGAGATATAGCCGCATCGAGGGCGCTTGCTGGATCTCTCAGGCGAACGGAAGTGCACAGTTAGGGCCTGCTGGGGCGCAGTGAGTGGCGGGCGCTAGGCGTGGGTCAGTTAGATGACCGAGCCTGCTGCACACGGTGCCCGCGGTGGGTTCGGGTGATCAACGTGGCGCTGCTAGGTGCAAGAAGAAGAGAGCGGAGGGACGGGAAGTAGCCGTGCTCACGGTGAACCCGTGGAGAGCTTGCCGGGTCGGGGCGGTCGGATGCGGCGCGACGGGCGATGGGGATCTCCGCGCTCCAAGCTCGGCCGAGGTGCGGTGGTGGCTTCGGGTGCTTAGGGACGAGCGGGACCTGCTAGTTAGAGGTAATGGGGTGCGCTAAGTTGCTAGACATGGTGGGAGGAGCGTGGATCGGGGAGCACGATAAGGCCGACGGTGGCGCTGGCGAGGATGGCGGCGCCGCCAGGTTAAAGGCGAGCGAGAGAGGAGCAGTGGGGAGAATGGGTGTCCAGGGTCGGGCGACACGCTGGGTCGCCCAGGGCGGGCGGTTGGCGAGGGTGAAGCAGGCGGCGGCGTCACCTGCGGCGCTGGCTGGGCCAAGGCTGCCTAAGATTAGGCTGCTCGTTCGTTGAGCTAAGCTAGCCACAAGCTTGCAATGGCTGGGCCGGGCAGTGGGCCGCATGTGTAAGTCCTTTTCTTTTTTAAGTTTTTTCTATTTTCAGAATCTCGTTGGGTTTTAAAAATACCAAAAATATTTCAAAATTACCAAAATGTTCCCGGTCACTTGTTGAATATTCTCAACATGAAACATTTTAGTTTGACAATTTTGAACATTTAAAATATTTTTCATAATTTGAAATGCTATTTCAAAACTTGTGGATTAATTCTAGAACCCTTAGTGACCTAGAAATGGTGCACCTCCTTTGACATGGGTTCTGGAACCCAAACAAAGAGGATGAGCATTTTGAAGGGCATTTCGATTCATTGAAATAAATTTTAGTAAACCCTAGTTCTTTTAAGGGGGTTCTGGGCTCTGCCTTCCCCATTTCAAATTCAGATGAAATTTAAACATGATGCACACCCTAATGCATGGTCTATCTGGGATGTGACAACTCACCTCACTCAAAAGAATCTCGTCCCAGATTTAGGATCTGCTATGAAAAAGGTGGGGTACTCAAGTCGAAGACGATCCTCCCTTTCCCAAGTTGCTTCTTGCTCGGAATGGTTTGACCATTGAACCTTTAGAAACTTGATATTCCGACGTCGAGTGGTACGCTTCGGTTTGATCGAGGATACGAACGGGTACTCGATAGGTAAGGTTATCTTGGAGATCAAGCTGCTTGGTGGTCCACTCCACGGATAGGATCCGAGAAGCAACGCCTGAGTTGGGAAACGTGGAAGACATCATGGACCTTGGAAAGATGCGGAGGTAGTTCCAATTGGTAGGCAACTTCCCTCGCTTGGCAAGAATGCGAAGGGTCCAATGTAACGAGGAGCCAACTTGCCTTTGATATCAATCGATGGGTTCCTTTAAAGGGTAACCCAAGGTAAGCCTTCGCCAATTTCATAAGCCATAGGCTTATGCTTGCGGTCATATTGGCTCTTTGACGAGATTGGGCTGTTTTCAATTTTCACGTAACAACGCGAACTCGTTTTCTTCGCTTCTCGAATCATATCCGCCAAAGAGTTGTCTCCCCGGTTTCACCAGTTAAGAGGCGCTCACATTTCGCCCATAAAGAACTTCGAAGGGGCTTTGCCTAAGCCTGGCTTGATAACTATTGTTATAAGCTTAACTCGGCGAATGGAAGGCATTTCTCCCAATTCATGCCGAAGAGATGACAAGCTCAAGCATATCCTCTAGGATTTGATTGACTGCTCTACTTGACCACTTGATTGGGGATGGAAAGCGGTGCTAAAGAGAGACGAGTTCCTATAGCGCTTTGGAAACTTTCCCAAAATCGAGAGGTGAAGAGACTTCCACGGTCGGAGTTAATCTCTCAATGGAACACCGTGAAGAGACACTATTCGAGAGATGTACAATTCAGCTAGCTGGCTAGCGGTTATACTCACTAACGGTAGGAAGTGGGCTACTTGGAAAGACGATCAACGACAACGAAGATAGCATTATTCCTCTTGGTCCTCGGAAACCCGTAATGAAGTCCATACCGATTTTATCCCATTTCCATTCGGAATTTCCAAAGGTTGAAGGGTACCAGAGAGCCGTTGATGCTCGCTTTAACTCGACGCAGACGTCGCAGCTTAGCAATGTATTGAGCGATTTCTCTTCATCCTAGTCCACCAAAACTCTCGGCGAGATCTTGATACATTTTAGTACTACCAGTGATGAATGGTGAGAGGAGAGTCATGAGCTTCCTTAAGGATTAGTTGTCAGAGCTGTTGTTTCTTGGGAACCACTGCGGTTTTCAAAGAAGACAACACTGATCATCTATGGAGAAACATTTAGCAGCCCGCTTAGCGATGTTCTCCTTGATCCGAGATATCCTCTATCATACCGCCGAGCAGCTATGATTCGATCCGTGAGGTCGGTTTCGCCACTGTGGTGGAAAGGAACTCGAGGAACAATGTGAAGATTAAGCTTACGTAAATTCCTCGTGGAGAATTGGTTGACTTTGTTGTAACATCAGATTGTTACAATAAGATTTATGACTTAGTGCCAGCCATGACATTGGCTTTGCCTGGGTGTAGGATATTCCTAAGTCTAAATCTGAAATCAATCTCGACCCAACGCCTTTGCCTCGAGATTCAAACCGTTGGGTGAAGATATATTTCAGACTTTGGTGATCAGTGTAGATTTCGCAACGATTACCCGTAAGGTAATGTCGCCAGGTTTTGAGTGCATGAACCATCGCTGCAAGCTCTAGATCGTGTGGGATAGTTATCCTCATGTGGACGAATTGTCGAGATGCGAGGCAATCACATGACGATCTTGCATGAGTATGCAACCTAGTCCTTGTCGAGGCGCCTAATAGATAATAAAGTCCTTAGAGAAATCTGGTGGAACAAGCACGGAGCAGATGTCAGCGCCTTTTCAGGCCCCAAAGCTGATCTCGCACTGTATGGCCCATTCAACTTTATCTTTCTTGAGGAGTTCGTTAGAGGTTTAGCAACTTTAGAGAAATTCTCACTTAAGGGGCGCAATAGCTCGCTAAACCGAGGAAACTCCGAACTTGCTTGACCGATTCAGTGGAGTCCCAATCAAGGACGGCTTGAACTCGCCGATTGACAAAGCATGCCCTTACCAGAGATTACATGCCCTAGATAGGTCACTTCTGCAACCAGAATTCACATTTAGAGAATTTGGCATAAAGGCGGTGCTCTCAAGTTTCATCAATACTAGCCTTAGGTGTTCGCATGTTCTTCCTCATTCTTGGAGTAGATGAGTATATCATCGAGGTACACCACTTACTTAATTTATCCAAATACTCCATGAAGATTGAGTTCATTAACCGAGAGAAAGTGGCTGAGCATTGGTTAAACCAAGGACATGACGGTGTACTCAGACATTGGCCATAACGAGTGACAAAGGCCGCTTTAGGTATGTCCTCGTTTTGATTTTGATTTGATGGTAGCCCAACCTCAAATCCATCTTGAAAAGATCGAGGATCCAGCGAGCTGATCATACAGTCGTTGATCCCGGGAGCGGATACTTGTTCTTGATAGTGACCAAATTGACAGGTCGGTAATCTACAACCATCCGATCCGCATCATCCTTCTTCTTGACGAAGAGGACGCAAGCCCATGGAGAGGAACTAGGACGGATGAAACCCTTTGCAAGGACTCATCGAGTTGTTTCTAAGTTCACCTAGTTCTAGGGGTGCCATCTTATAAGGTCTTCTAGAGATTGGGACGGTTCCGGAATAAGATCTATCACGAACTCGACATCCCCGCTGTGTGGAACACCGGCAGCTCCTCCGAAAGACATCCGGAAATCACGACTACCGGAATATCTTCGAGGTCCGGAAGGGGTTGGCATTTATGAGTAAAGTCACGCTTAGACACTCGGGTTAAAACATCCACCGCTTTGCTCAAGAATGGGTAAGTTGAATAGTTCTAGTAGAGCAATCAATCTTAGCATAATGGGTCGACATCCACCATACCCAAGATGATGTTTATGTCCGAGGACTTGAGAGCTATTAGGGATGCAAGAAAGACTAACTGGTCGACAAGAATTTCATTCCCATGACTTATTCTAGAGGTTTGCCATCTAGAACCAGGAGTTTGAATTTCCATGGAGGTAGGAATGTCATGTATCGTGGTGTTATGCAATCGAGCATAGCTCTCGTAAATAAATGAATGAGATGCTCCAAAGATCAAAGAACAGCTGCTTGATGGCAATTAACAAGAAGCGCATCGAGGACTACGCTGGGATCCTCATAGGTTTCTTCAAAGCAGAGACATAGTTGACATGGCCACGAAGCGGTGGCAACCGGCTTGGCATAGGGCGCCTTTCCTGCTGGCTTGCCGCGCCAACAGATTTTCCAAATTTGATTGGGGTTGTTCTGGGACACTCTCGGATATAGTGGCTGCCTTCCACACTTGAAGCAAGTGATCACATTTGGCCGTGGAGCAGCACTAGCAGCTTGACCTCCATATGTCTTGTGGAAAATACGGTTGGTTGGGGCGAGGCGCCAAGGATGGCCTCGGGTGTACCTGGTGGTAGAGCCAGATTTGGGACCCAAACCCGCGCTCGGGATCCAGAGCTCGGATGACGATCCGTAATCACTGGATGCTTATGTGAAGTCTCAAATCACCGCGCCAGCCTGCGCCGATAGCCTTATTGACTAGCTTCGAAAGAGGTACACTCATGCATGACGGAGATCTCGGCGTAGTCAGTGGCTAAGTCCTTACGGAACCTCGCCGCTTAGCATCGTAGAAACTTCTTCGAGCATAACGTATAACTCCTCAAATTCACGGGTCAGAGGCATCCACCGTCACCGCCTTTGGGTGAAACCGCAAAATTCTCACGCTTATGTCCATAAGACCTTCCGAATATGGTGCTCACTAAGGCGGTAATCAATTCATCCTAAGTTGTAACTTGTCCAGCCGGACGATAGCCTCATAGTTTTCCCACCGTGAGACCGGCAGACCTTCCAGATGATAGGCGGCAAAGATAACTTTGTCACCTCAGCCACATTGGCGAACGCAGCTTGTGGTGGATATCGCGAGCCATCATCGGCGCCGAGTGGCTCGACGGAACATTTGAATTTTGGAGGATATAGCTTGATTAAATCATTGAGTGAAACCCATCGCTTTCTGGTCTGGCGGCTGTGTTTTGTTCAATCCGCCCAATAAGCGGTTGGTTTCAAGGCTTATTATGCTTCGCTCAAAGATCACCTCGCCAAAGATGGCGGTTATGCAGATTCACATTTCGCTGCATCGCTTCTCCCTGCTCCGAGTAGCAGGAGTATTTCGAGTGTTGACCATCCCGGGAGACAAAACAAAGGTTTAAACCAGATGGCAGAATTTAACAAGGAAGGGCGAAGGTAATGGACAGCATGGAATGCAAAGACGCTCATCCGTATGACATGGTAATATAAACTGCCATATATATATATATACCAACGGTCATACACACCATTCATAGTTTAGTACAAGCCCGACGGAGTACAACTATAAGGAAAAGCGCTACATCTCATCGGAAGCATTCCAACTCCTATACATTATTTTTCTACACTTCCTAACGATACACACTAAGTCGTATTCCACGAGTCACGCAGACGGTGGAAACACAACTAGCACCATACTAGGAATACTACTACTATCTCGTGCAGCTCCATAGTAGTCCCTCATAGAAGTCACCACCCTGCACTGAAGTGGAACATGATCGTCCTGAAAATGATAATCCTGTGGGGGCCTCGTGGACCATGAGGACTGATGTGGCCGTGGACCAACAAACGGTCGTCAAGAGGCCCACGAGGGGAGTGATGCCTCCAACCTCACGCCACTCCATGAAGTCCGCGCACTCGCCAAGACAGGTACAAGTCTCTCATGTCCATACATCCGCTTGCACGGCAGTGCAAACCTAGTCGAGTAGCCCAAAGGTCGAACTGCATTAAACAGTTCCATACGCAAGGCCCGGTTCTCACGGTCCTTGTCCTCCAAAGAACTCAAGAGTAGTGCGAAGGAGTGAGTCCTCATGGGATGCATCACCGACAAACCCTGAAGGTAGCCATGCGCCTCGTGAAGGGATGTCATATAGCGGAAATCGTTGCTGTCAAGAAAGCGCCCCGGCTCGAATAATAGTCATCATGGAATAGGCTGCATCTTGCATGCATATTCCAATAGTGATTCCGAGCCCATAAGAGCAAAGAAGTGGCTCAAGAGTCTCGGGTAAGATGGATAAACCGACCGGCATAGGTATTGGCTTTGATTGAAATTCGAATCGCCTCGACGGTATATTCGTGGATACCATCGATAACCAGCCTCAATCATCACCCTAACCAACATGGCCGTGACCGCACACATCAATGCAGCGGTCAAAGTAACCACTTGGTTCTCGGGAACGGTGGCCATCTAAGCACAGCCATAATGCAAAGGCATTAGAATTCTAGGAAAATCAAGCATAACATCTCAGAATGCTCAAAATCGGATTTGAGACATTCAAAATCAGATTTGCAAAACCACTCAACAACATCATATCAAGGTTCGTTCAAGTAATAGCATACTAAAATTTAGTAGCACCGAATCGAGGATATAACCAACAATCCTATAAGGTACTACGGATTAGTAACACGTGAACCTCGATAGAGAAAAGAGAGCCTAGTCCTAAACCCACGCCGAATGAGAAGAGGATGACTCGATCGAGGGCATAAGGTAAAGGAGTAAAAGAGCCCACGCCCTCCCACAATCAATTCCCCACATATAACTAAAGCATTTCTAGACTCAACTTCACCAGCTTTGGCTTAGCTAACCTGCACAGCAGCCCCTCGCTCGATGCCACGCTGTCAGACCCCGATTCCAAGTCACATCGACCTAGCCGGTAACACTCATATCACTTTTATGCCTCACGACGGTATCCCCACGGTGTCGCTTACCATGGCCCGGACCGCTTGCGCCTTTTGGCTCACGATATGATAGTGTCGCTAGCATCCACATGACAAAGAACCCGGCCGACATGGCTAGTCGTGGAACCCAAAGCGGCACTAACCTATGGGGACAGGCATACATGAAACACTTCGAGCATGTCGGTCATCAACGATGAACTCGGCCGTAGCACTGGCTAACAGGACTCCAGTATCCGGGTCTGTAAGGGCTAGGCAGACTCCAAGTATCACCGCTGAGGATTTTCAAGGGACGTATATAGGAACGAAATGAATCACATGTCGCCACCAAGTGTCCAAGCAGAGGCTGTCAAGCAGGTGACTCGTGAACCGGCTGTAGCGGACTACTATCGCCGTGGCACGAGACTACATTTCCCATATGAGAGGCTGCCAGGATAAACAACTAGTTTGTCGGATCCCACTCATACCAAGCATTTCAATCATACACTTAATATGCCCGATATGAGTAAATACAACAAGGCATCACAA
This sequence comes from Aegilops longissima, assembly GCA_021605205.1. Classification (NCBI taxonomy): domain Eukaryota; kingdom Viridiplantae; phylum Streptophyta; class Magnoliopsida; order Poales; family Poaceae; genus Aegilops; species Aegilops longissima. The sequence continues at coordinate 218 of JAHIAM010005034.1, read as the reverse complement.
CAAAACTCTACAACTCAAGTACTTTTATTTAAGAGGCCCGAGGAGCCATATAACACATTCATACAGGTAGGGGTCACATGACCCAACACTCAAGTCATACAATCATACAAGCACATGCGGAAGCAAAGTAGTCCGAGTACGTACTCTAGAAAGAAAGAAAGCTTGTTGGAGCCTTTCTATCTACAATGGCCCTTCACAAGTCTTAGATCGCCACCGGG
>JAHIAM010005033.1:0-57002 GCA_021605205.1 Aegilops longissima | reverse complement strand
ATCAAAGGGATTTGTGGATAAGTACAAATTATCACCCAAGCCCTTAGGTCACCCATGCTAGTAATCTCACCCGAGCAGAATACATGGTTAGTAAATGGTGTGATCGACCGCCATTAAGGATTGGACACTATGTTTTCTCCTCGCATCTAATAGTTCTGGAATCCCAAGGATTGATGTGATATTAGGCATGGATTGGTTATCAAAGTATGGAGGAACATAGATTGCACCACAAAGTCAATTTTGCTCACCACACCGTAAGGAAGAAGGATCAAGTACGATCACGACATCGAAGCCGAGGAGAGCGCAAGTAAATTGCTTATCAGAGTGGTGCAGAAGAAGTACCAAGGTGAAGGATTATCCCGATGTATTTCCTAAGAGTTGCCGTGAATGCCACCGGATAGAGACATTGAGTTTTGATTGAGCTGTTGCCGTGAACAGGACCAATATCGGGTTTACCCACGTGATGCCCGCACAAGATTTGGCGGAAATCAAGAAGCAGATTAAGGAATTGTTGGACAAAGGTTTTATTCGCCCAAGTTCTTCACCTTGGGGATCACCCGATCGTTAGTGGAGAAGAAGGATGGATCGTTAAGAATGGTTGTTGATTATCGTGGATTGAATGAAGTAACGATCAAGAACAAGTACCCACTACCAATGATAAATGATTTGTTTGATCGTTTGCAAGGAGCTAAAGTGTTTTCCAAGATCGATTTACGATCAGGGTACCATCAGTTGAAGATTCGGGAGCAGGATATACCCAAGACAGCGCTACTACGAGATATGGACTGTATGAGTATACCGTTATGTCATTTGACTGACTAACACACCAGCCTATTTCATGAACCTGATGAACAAAGTGTTTATGGAGTTTTTGGATAAGTTCGCCGTGGTGTTCATTGATGATATTTTGATTTTCTCAAGAATGAAGAGGAACATAAGGAACATTTGCGATTGGTTTTGGAGAAACCGAGGGAACACCAGCTTATATGCCAAGTTCAACAAATGTGAGTTTTGGCTAAAGGAAGTTGGATTTCTTGGACATGTTATATCCGGAGAAGGAATAGCAATTGACCCCACAAAGGTTGAGACCGTAACTAAATGGGAAGCACCAACGACGCTTGGAGAGATTCGAGTTTCCTTGGACTCGCAGGATACTACCAAGATTCATTGAGAATTTCTCAAGGATTGCAAAGCCTATGACAGAATTGTTGAAGAAGGATAACAAATTCATATGGACTGAGGACATGAGGCAAGTTTTCGAGAGCTGAAGAAAAGATTGGTTACCTCACCAGCTTTAATATTGCCGATCAAACCAAGGATTATGAGGTGTATTATGCACGCTCACGCCGAGGACTTGGAGCAAGGCTTATGCAGGAAGGAAGAGTTGTTTCAGATGCTTCACGACAACTTAAGCCTCATGAGTTGAATTATGCCACACATGATTTGGAGTTAGCAGCCGAGTGCATGCGCTGAAGACATGGAGACATTTACTCATAGGAAATCATTGTGAAGTGTACACGGATCACAAGAGTTTGAAGTACATCTTCACACGTATGAATTAAATCTCTATACAGAGGAGATGGTTAGAGCTTATCAAGGATTATGATATGAGATTGCATTATCACCCCGGAAAGGCTAACGTTGTAGCAGATGCATTGAGTCGTAAGAGCCACGTCAATACCCTAATGATGGGAGGAATACCCAATGAGTTAGCCGAGGACCTTCGAGAGCTATGTTTGGAAATAGTTCCGAGAGGCTATGTAGCAGCATTGGAGATTCAGTCTACACCGATGGACAAAATCGAGAAGCCCAAAAGGCGATAAGGAAGTTGCCTCTATAAAGGAGAAAATGAGCAAAGGAAAAGCTAAAGGATTTCGTGAGGATGAGCACGATACCCTATGGTTTGAAGACCGCGTTTATGTGCCCAATAACCCGGAGATCGAAGTTGATTTTGCAAGAAGCTCATGATTCACCCTATTCGATTCACCCAGAAATACCAAGATGTATTTGGATTTGAAGAATACTTTCGGTGGACCGAATGAAGAAGGATATTGCGGAGTATGTAGCAGCTTATGGCGTATGTCGCTTAGTAAAGGCGAACATCGGGCCAGCAGGATTGTTACAACCATTGCCGATACCGAATGGAAGTGGGATAAATTAGGCATGGATTTCATCACAGGTTTGCCAAAGACTCGCTCAGATATGACTCGATATGGGTTATAGTCGATCGCTTGACGAAGGTAGCTCATTTCATTCCAGCTTAAGACTACCTATAGCAAAGCTAAGTTGGCAAAGATATACATGACCAGAATTGTGTGTTTACACGGAGTTCGAGGAGTATTGTATCGATAGAGGAACCCAATTTACCTCAAAGTTTTGGAATCAGTTGCACGAAACATTGGGAACCAGATCGAATTCAAGACAGCTTTCCACCCACGTAATCGATGGACAAACCGAGAGAGTCAATCAGATTTTGGAGGATATGCCGAGAGCTGTGCACTAGATTATGGATCCAGTTGGGATGATAATTTGCCGATGCAGAATTTTCTTATAGCAACAGCTACTAAACCAGCTTGAAGATGGCACCTTCGAGGCTCAGATGGAAGGAGATGCAGGACACCGTTGTCATGGGACTAAACCGAGATCGCCAATTGTTTGGACCAGATTTGATTAAGGAGTCTGAACAGAAGGTTAAGTTGATTCGAGATAGGCTCAAGGTAGCCCATTCCAGACAAAAGAGCTATGCGGATTCAAACCGCAAAGCGATTGAATATGAAGTTGGAGACAGAGTATATCTTAGAGTATCCCCGCCTCGAGGAGTTAAGCGCTTTGGAGTTAAAGGAAAATTGGCACCACGCTTTGTTGGACCGTATAAGATTTTGCAACGCATGGGGAAGTTGCTTATAAGCTGGAATTGCCAAGGACGCTGTCAGAGTTCATGATGTATTCCATGTTTCCCAGCTTGAAGAAATGTCATTCGAGATAGCAGAGATACCGCTAAGAGACACAAAGGCCATTGGAGGCAATTCAGTTGAAGGATGACTTAACTTATGAGGAAAAACCAGTCAAGATTCTCGATTATGCCAAAGCAGAGTTACTCGCAAAGAAGGTTATCAAGTTTTGCAAGGTTCAAGTGGAGCCACCACACTAAAGATGAAGCCACCGGGAAAGAGAGGAAGAGTTGCTCAAGGACCACCTCACCGATTTTCTAGTTAACCCGAATCTCGAGGGCTAGATTCATCTTAAGGGGTAGGTTTGTAACATCCCAAATTTTCAATTTGAATGTTATATATTAAGTCATCATGCATATCAAATTTTCTCGCATTTTTCGATCCTAGAAAATTTCACGCAACTCAAGGACCCTCGAGAGAGTTGAGATTTCATTATTTTCATATTTGGGATTTCTCAAATTTTGAAAATAGGATCATTTGATTTATTTATTTATCTTCAAAAGTTTTTCCGATACAAAAATATTAAGAGGGGAATAATATGACTTTCCCAACATTTAGGAAAATGAAGATTTAATAAATAAACAAAATTTTGGTTTCTCAAGTTTATTTGCTCTAGGAAAAAATGAGTATTTTAAAAATATGTATTTTTGCCCTGCTTTTAAAGTTCATTTTGTTCGACTCATTTTTAGGAGTCGGGAAAATTAATTTTATTTAATTTGGAGTTTGTTTGGTTTTATTTTTAATTGCTTGCTTTTGTTTTAAAAAAAACTGCTGCTTCTTCGCCTCGGGCTAAGAGCTCAGCCCACCGCCGGCCCAACCGCCTCTCAAGGCTCCCTCAAGACGGGAGGAGTCCCACGCCGCCCGAGTCCGGGCCACGCCACACCGCCACTGCGTTCTCCCCAAGGCACCCTCCCTTTATGATAGAGGCAAAGGTGTCCCGTGCCTTCGATGAGATGTTGGTTTTCGCTTGGAGGAAGTCGACTTTGACGATCCGACTACGAACGCGTCTTGAGGACGCCGCGCTTTAGCAATCGCTAAACCAACTCCGAGGTTATTGACCACGCCGAGCACGATCAACCTGACCACGAGGGTCTGCTTTCGCGAGCAAACGAAGAACAAGCAAGAAACTTCGATTGCAATCTGGATATTGCGAATATAAGATGAAAGATTTATTGATCAAGGTGGGGTTCTGTGACGCTTTGTCCGGTCGTTGAACACAAACGGCACGCCAAGTTGCAGCTATGGCGAACTTTAATCTAAACAAAACCTAAGGTCTAAACGGTGCCCTAAGGGCTGTATATATGGAGAAAGAGGGGGAATTTCGTGGCCCTTGGTGGAGGGGTCCAAATCAACCCTAACTCTTGTTTCCCCACACATACGGACTCTAAAAACAGCCTATACTTAAGTATTTCGAAATTACATGGGCCTGGCTCAATAATAAGGTGACGAGACCTAGAATAGCCTATGGACGAATATTATGAAGTGGCATCTTGTATATTTCGTCCAAGGCCTTATGCACTAATTAGGGTGGCTTCAAAGTCCTGAATCATCACTTGTAACTCCGTTTGTTCTCCTTATGCATGCCAACATCTCCATGCTTGAACTTGCTCCAATGTCCATCCTTCTCCAAGCTAGGGCCTTCATTTGTAAGTAAAACAAATGTATCCAATTTAGGCAGCATCATATTCTCATGAACATTAGAATCATTACCAAGAAACGAAAATACCCGATAATTTAATTGGCGCATGAGCTCTAGTAATTGGTCCAAGATATGTAGCAAGAGGGGCTGTGGGTGTAACAATGGTATTGATGTCCTCATCATCCTCCCTTCTTGAAATGAAGTCGCCCTCGACGGAAGCTCATATTCCTCACCCAAATAAGGCTTCAAATCTGCAATGTTAAAAGTGGACTAACCCCAAAATCTGCAGCAGCTCAAGTTTATATGCATTATCATTTATTTTCTAACACCTTAAATGGACCATCAAGACGTGGCATTAGCTTTGATTTATGCAAATTAGGAAACCTGTCCTTACGCAAATGTAACCAAACAAGATCTCCAGTGCAAAGACAACATGTTTTCTACCCTTATCTCCAGAAGTTTATATTTAGCATTCATACGCTCAATGTTTTCCTTAGTTATCTCATGCATTTTAAAATCAATTCAGCACGTTTTTAGCATCAAAATTAACCTTCTCCAAGATGGAAGAGGCAACAAATCAATAGGTGCACGAGGTAGGAAGCCATACACAATTTCAAAAGGGCACATCTTAGTTGTAGAATGCAATGAACGATTATAAGCAAATTCAATATGAGGCAAGCATTCTTCCCACATTTTCTTATTATTCTTCAAAACAGCCCTAAGCATAGTAGACAATGTTCTATTGACTACTTCAGTTTGTCCATCAGTTTGGGGGTGACAAGTAGTACTAAAAGCAGTTTAGTCCCCAACTTAGCCCATAAACATCTCCAAAAGTGGCTAAGAAATTTAGTATCACGATCTGAAACAATAGTATTTGGCACACCATGCAAGCTTAATAATTTCACGAAAGAACAAATCAGCAACATTAACAAAGATCATCGCTTTTATGACATGGTATAAAGTGTGCCATTTTCGAGAATCTATCCACGACAACAAATATGCTATCCTCCCTTCTTTGTTCGAGGTAAACCTAAAACAAAGTCCATAGATATATCCTCCCAAGGAACACTAGGCACAGTAAAGGCATATATAAACCATGAGGATTGAGTCGTGACTTAGCTTTTTGACATGTAGTGCAGCGAGCAACAAAACGCTCAACATCCCGCCTCATCTTTGGCCAAAAGAAATGTGTAGCAAGTATATCCTCCGCTGCTTGACGCCAAAGTGTCCCATTAATCCTCCTCCATGCGCCTCCCCGCAACAACAAAAGACTAACAGAGCTAGCAGGAATGCATAGCTTGTTAGCACGAACACAAAACCATCATTAATAACTAACTTGTTCCATGTTCTTCCTTCTTACAATTCTGCATTACATCTTTAAAATCAGCATCATGCACATATTGAACTTTGATGGTCTCCAAACCAAATATTTTGAAGTCAAGTTGTGAAAGCATAGTATAGCGATTTAGACAAAGCATCAAGAATAACATTTTCTTTACCCTTCTTGTGTTTAATGACATAAGGAAAGTCTCAATGAATTCAACCCATTTAGCATGTCTATGATTCAGTTTAGCTTGACTTTAATATGTTTCAAAGATTCATGATCAGAATGTATAACAAATTCTTTGGGCCATAAATAATGTTGCCATGTCTCTAAAGTCCTAACAAGAGCATATAATTCTTTGTCATAAGTAGAATAGTTCAGACTAGGCCCACTCAATTTTTCGTAAAAGTATGCAACGGGTTTGCCATCTTGTAATAACACACCTCCTAATCCAATTCCACTAGCATCACATTCAAGCTCAAAAGTCTTATTAAAGTCGAAGTTGGAGTAAAGGAGCATGTGTCAACTTATCTTTCAATACCGTGAAGGCTTCTTCCGTGCGGTACCCCAAACAAAAGGCACATCCTTCTTTGTAAGCTCATTGAGAGGTGCAGCAATGGTGCTAAAGTCTCTCACAAACGCCTATAGAAACCAGCGAGTCCAAGAAAACTCCTCACTTGTGTGACCGCTTTGGCTGCGCCAACTCTCAATAGCTTCAATCTTGGCTTTATCAACTTCAATTCCTGTGGAGTAACAACATAGCCAAGAAAGATACTCGGTCGGTGCAAAAGGTGCACTTCCCAAGGTTACCAAACAAACGTGCATCACGAGAGCATTAAAAACAACACGAAATGTTCCAAATGTTCTTCCAAAGATTTGCTATAAATCAGTATATCATCAAAGTAAACTACCACAAATCGTCCAATGAAAGCACGAAAACTTCGCTCATTAATCTCATGAAAGTACTAGGTGCATTAGTTAACCCAAAAGGCATGACTAACCACTCATATAATCCAAACTTAGTTTTAAATGCTGTTTTCCATTCATCTCCCAATTTCATACGAATTTGATGGTATCCACTACGCAAATCAACTTTGGAGAATATTGTAGAGCCACTCAATTCATCAAGCATATCATCTAGCCTAGGAATAGGATGACGATAACGAATAGTAATATTATTAATGCCTCTACAATCAACACACATACGCCGACGCACCATCCTTTTTAGGCACTAGTATAATAGAAACAGCACAAGGACTAAGAGATTCGCAGATATAACCTTTGTCGAGCAGCTCCTGTACTTGACGATAATCTCCTTCGCCTCCTCCGGATTGGTACGGTATGGTGCGCGTTGGTAGCGATGCACCGAATTAAGTCAATTTGATGCTCAATCCTCTAATAGGTGGTAATCCCGGGCACGCCTTGTGGGAAGACGCCGAACTCCCAAAATGTTAGTGACAATAGGGGCAAAGAGGAAGGCACGCCCTAATGAAAATAATGCCTCTTTGCACACAAAAGCATAGCAAACAGATTTGCTAGAATCTAGCTCATCAATATCAGATTTGGTGGCAAATAAACATGCACTTTTCAGTTTAATTTCGTAAGCAACATTAGATGGTTTATTATTAGGCTTCATTTGTTGCTCAAATTCTTTTGCCACAATCTGATTTTCACTCTTATTTTTCTCCTGTTTTGCTTTATTAGCTCTATTAATATCATCTTTCAAAATGGAATCAGGAGTCATAGGAAGCAAAGTAATATTTTTATCCTTGTGAACAAGAGTATACTCGATTGTTTCTACCATGGTGTACAGAATTTTATCAAATTGCCATGGTCTACCAAGTAATAAGGAACATGCTTGCATAGGTACCACATCACAATCAACATAATCAACATATGTAGAGATACTAAAATGCACACGAACAAAGACGTGTTACCTTAACCTTGCCGCTGTTGTTGAACCATTGGATGTAGTAAGGATGTGGATGTGGTCTTGTGGTGAGAGAAAGCTTCTCCACCATATCCATGCTAGCCAAGTTGTTGCAGCTCCTCCATCTATGATGACGCTAATAGAACGCTCCTTCACAACTCCCTTTGTATGGAACAAGTTATGCCTCTGATTTGCTCAGCTTGTGTAACCTGCACACTCAAAACACGTTGAGCAACTAAACATTCATACCTGCCAAAGATCTTCAAAGAGCCATGTATTGCGCCTCAGATCGTAATCATCTCCACCGTGTTCTTCATGTGTAATAAGAGCCAAAGTCTCTTCATCATAGTCACTAGCAGACTCATACCCACCATCCTCAAGAGCAATCATCACACGCTGAGATTGGCATTCTCTCAAGAAAATGTCCTCTTCCCTTACAACGACGACAAATAATATCACTTGTGTGCCCTGCTGACGCCATGGAAGAAGAAGAGCTCTGTAGGCCCAAAGGTGTACTCTTGGCGATAGTGGTGGTTGTGCCTCGCTTTGTATCACGGTTGAGGTGGCAGCCGACGGAGGTGCCGTGTAGTAGAACGGTGGAAGTAGATGATGCACGTGTGTCCATGATGAAGGTCGACCTGCAGAAAAGTTAGTCCGCCCCAAGGCCCGCCGATCCTGCACTTCACGCTCAGCTTTACAAGCAAGATGGAATAATCGAGGATATTATTATAATCCTTGTAGTCTAGAATGGTCTGAATCTCTATTTAATCCACCCGTAAAACGCAAGCATAGCTTCATTCTCCTCAACAATACCACATCTAATCAAGCCAGTTTGTAATTCCCGATAATATTCTTCACCGAATTTTTCCTTGTCTTAAGCGCTGCAATTTTTGAAGTAATTCACGCTGATAATATGTTGGAACCCAACGAGCACGCATAGCAGTTTTCAAAGCAGCCCAACTAGCTGGAACAGGATATAATCTACAATGTTCGCACCACCAAACACATGCAAAGCTAGTGAAAGCACAAACAGCAGCAGAACACGCCTCTCCTCGTGATATTGTAAACATGTAAATCGTTGTTCAGTTTCTAATTCCCAAGTAAGATATATATCGTGAACATATCTACCCTCAAATGGTGGAATATTCAATTTCAGTTTAGGAGATGGTCATGATCTCGCACTCAAGGGGAGCCCAACATTGCCATTATTTGCATGTGGACGACCGGTGGTTGTGGTGCTGGTGGTTGCACGAGTTCGATGTTGATCAACCTCATCCTCGTAAGCTCACATAATCATCCTCCCCCCAGCAGCAGCAGGAGCCACGTATATCAACAGCAGCACCACCAGAGCTTGGCCAGTCAAGAGGGACACGGAAGCTCGGGAGGGCTGTTTCACATGTGGAGGTAGTCCTTGTTGTTGTAGAGGTGCGTTAGGTGCAGCCGGTGGTGGTGGTGGTAGACGCGCGAGCAATTCATTAAACTTGTTATCGAGCTTTGTTTCAACGCCTTCTCAATGCCATCTATCTTCTCCATGGCCTCTTCAAATCTATTTAGCACATCGTCCACCTGCCCACTCATCATTTGTTGAAACTTATCATGTAGCGCTTTGTTTGTCATGTTCTCCCAATCATTACGCCGGCTTGTGATCCTGCCATGGTTAGCAGCAATAGAAACACACAAGAATATGATTCATGACTACTAGGAAGTGGTGGTGGTGGTGTGGTGGACAATACAAATCACAAGCAAATCTCAAAGTCTTACCAGCTTCTTACCCAAAGAAGAAAGCGGTGATCAAGAACCGATGTACTCAAAACTCTCAAAGCTTGGATAGAGCGATTACTGTGAGAGTCAAACGCACGATGTAGATGTATGGAGCTGGGAAGGCTTATAATATGGTAGCAAAAGGGTCAGAATAATCAATTCAGAGATGCAAAGTTGAATAAACGCCAACGACGCAGATCAGGTCTGGTCCTAGGCTAGACCGTGCTAGAGACGCGAGCCTAGAACACTAACAAAATCACGGCGCTGCACGTAAACAAGGGAAAAGCACACTGAAAAAAAAATTCGCTTTTTTTTGCCGCTTTTTTTTTTTGCTGCTTTTTTTTTTTTGCGAAAATCACTATAATGGCGAGTGTCTCAAAACTCTTCCTGTGTCAAACCGACAGATGGGCACGAAATTTTTGACCAATTTTTTTTTTTTCGACTTCCGACCCAAAAACTGAAACGGGTCAAAAGAAACTTTCTATAACGGCGATCGCCTCAATACGCTTATAAACACCTAAAAATAGGATAGCCAAATTTTTTTTGACAAGTACGCTGAAAATTTTGGGCCTAAACGGAGGGTGGTTTCAGACTTTTTTTTTCCTAAACCTACTCCGCAAGGAAACACGAATCGGAAACTAGATGGATCTCGAAAACAACCCTAATATGCAAGGAACTCGGATTGGTGGTGGATATATGGTGGTGGTATATGGCAGCGTGGTGGTAGCGGTGGTAGTATATGGATATGGATCGGTGGTGGTATATGGACACGGATTGGTGGTGGTATATGGATACGGATTCAAGCGGTGATGGTAGGTGGCATGGGCGATGATGATGGTGCGGTGGCGGCGTGACAACTTATGACCGTAACTCAAACTCTAAAAGACTAGACGCTAAGACCAGCAACTAGACACTACGATGCAACCAAGAATTCAACAAAGCAAAACCCTAAAAAGATTATGCAAAGGCTCGATTGGTTCGGATATGATGAACTAACCCTAATTTTTTTGTGGCTTTTTCGTGGACTATAGGTATGAAGAATGACTCGATCTAAACTACGGAAAATCAGAAAATCTCACCGAGCAACCCGAACTCGATACCACTTGATATAGGCAAAGGTGTCCCGCCTTCGATGAGATGTGGTTTTCGCTGGAGGAAGTCGACTTTGACGATCCGACTACGAACGCGAGGATGTCGCGCTTTAGCAATCGCTAAACCAACTCCGAGAGGTTATTGACCACGCCGAGCACGATCAACTCGACCACGAGGGTCTGCTTCCGCGAGCAAACGAAGAACAAGCAAGAAACTGAGATTGCAATCTGGATATTGCGAATATAAGATGAAAGCTTTATTGATCAAGGTGGGGTTCTGTGGACGCTTTGTCCGGTCGTTGAACACAAACGGCACGCCAAGTTGCAACTATGGCTAACTTTAATCTAAACAAAACCCAAGGTCTAAACGGTGCCCTAAGGGCTGTATATATGGAGGAAGAGGGGAATTTCGTGGCCCTTGGTGGAGGGGTCCAAATCAACCCTAACTCTTGTTTCCCCACACATACGGACTCTAAAAACAGCCTATACTTAAGTATTTCGAAATTACATGGGCCTGGCCCACTAATAAGGTGACGCAGCACCTAGAATAGCCTCGGACGACATTTATGAAGTAGCATCTTGTATATTTCGTCCAAGGCTTCATGCATCCATTATGGTGGCTTCAAAGTCCTGAAATCATCACTTGTAACTCCGCTTTGTTCCCTATGCATGGCATTATCTCCATGCTTGTTCTTGCTCCAATGTCCATCCTTCTCCAAGCTAGGGCCTTCATTTGTAAGCAAAACAAATGTATCCAATTTAGGCAGCATCATATTCTCATGAACATTAGAATCATTACCAAGAAACGAAAATACCTGATAATTTAATTGGCGTGCGCGAGCTCTAGTAATTGGTCCAGTATATGTAGCAGTAGGGGCTGTGGGTGTAACAATGGTATTGATGTCCTCATCACCACCCATGTAATCCCATCACGATCTCCAGGGGATCTCTCTATCACAAACATACACTCTCTCCTCCCCATGTCTGCATTTTCTCCGTACGCCTCTCTCGACCTCTCTCCTTGCTTGTCGACTCTGCTGGCCACGTGCTAGGGGTCTTCTCTCTCGGTTGCAAACACCACACACTATCTCCTCACCTTGCTTCCGTTTTCAAAGATGCATGTGTGATATGTTTGCATAAGACACACACGCCTTTTCTCTACTTTTATCCTGTGTTGTCCATGTCTCTTTCACACACGCACACACACCTTTTTCACTCACTCTTTCTATTTCACACACACACTCTCTCACTCTCTCTCTCTAGTTAGGGACTCTCTCACGTCCATAAGCATATGGATGTTTTGAAAAGTCAAACCTCGGAAAAGTTTGACCAGGTATGTCGTGGTTTTGTCATGGTAGATGTCCTCATGAAAGGACTTAGTCGTGGAGCGATCGCTACGGGTTAGCTTGAAGAGGTTAAAGCGGACAAGGGACGCAAGATAGTTTATACTAGTTCGGCCCCTTCGATGAAGGTAAAAGCCTACGTCTAGTTGTGATGGAATTGATGGGGTTTTGATGACCAGGGAGCGAATATGCTTCGCCTAGTCCTCGAGTTGTTGTCTGTTGTCCTGAACCGCCGGGTTGTCCCCTTATATACATGGGTGACATCCGTCGGTTTACAGAATCCCGAGACCGGCTCATAAACGTGTCCGGTTCGCTCTCCACTCTTTCTATCTTACAAAACAAGTTTACATACTAATGCCGGTTTTACGGCTACAGGCCTAAAACCGGTTCTGGGCCTTGGGCCCTTATATAACGTCCTCATCTGCTTTCATGGGCTTCAAGCATACTTGACTACTGATGAAGTTAACCCGACCTGTCCTGGCCGGTTTACGCCCAGTAGTAATATCCCCAACATTAGGCCCCAGATTGATTTGAACAGGTTCATGTTAATCCTTAGTAAAAACTTCGTCTTCAACATCTTCTCATAACTTGGTAAACCGCCGGACGCCATCTTCTCGATCGTGGTGAACCGGCGGACGCCATCTCGTTAAAAAACTGTGTATGACACATCTTCATTAATAGGTCACCGACAATCGAGGCGACAGCTGCGCCTCACTTCCAAATTCACGGCCTCTTGATTTTCGCGCCCGACACTTATCTCCCGCTTTATAAACAAGACCAAGGGTCATTTTTTTTCCCCTCGTGCCTCTTCGCGTCGTCCCTCCTTTTGCCGCCAGCTTGTGGAGCTCCGCCGCTCGCCTCGCTCGACCTTGGCCGCCATCACCCTCGAACGCACTGTAACACCGCGCGGCCTTCCGCTTCTTCCTCAGCCTCCGTAAGTCTTCTCGCCTTTTCCGCCATAGATCTGTTCTAGGTTTCCAGGTTCTTCGGTGTTCATCATTCGTTACTTGTTCATATGATGGTTCTTTGATGAACTCCTGAATATCTGCTCTGTGTAGTGGTAGCCTTTAGCCTCCGTTTCCACTTACGCATCTCAAAACCATAGATCTTATCTGAACCTTTACTCATTGGTTCGGCACTGCTTCTTTAGGCTTTGAATATATTTTCCTTTTCTGACATGCCCCAGATCCAAAACTGCAACATAACCTTGTGAAACCTGTTTTCATTCACTTACTCATCTGCAATCCAGACTCTTCAATGCTTAGACTAGGCGGTTTAACTTTGTAGAAAAAATGACAATCCGGTATATACCATTAGTCCCCTTGTTGAACCGCCAAATCCTTTACCAGGGCACTGTTGCATTGTTGAACTCCGGTTTATAAATAGTTGCCTCCGGATTAGCAAATATGCATCATCATCATATAACTGCCCAACGATTCTTAAACCGCAATTATCAGATTGTAGATCTTGCCATGGCGTAAACAAGTGTATGAGTGCAACTGGTCCTTCTCGAAAGTGATCAAGATCAGCCAACAATCTGGTCAAAACGGGCGCTTTAAGTAAGAAAGACGCCATTCACTAGAGGGTCCCTGGCACGGAATGTCCACCTTCCCCTAGAGAGGGAGAAGTTACTGTCTTTACTGGTCATTTAAGTCGAGGCTTCAACCCTCCTGGTTCAAATTTTTTTCGGGATGTCTTAGCTGACTTTCTACTGCACCCACAAGATATTGGTCCTAACTCCATAACCATATCTGCCACCTTCAAGTGTTTAGTGAGGTTTACCTTCAGGAGGAACCTTCAGTAGAGCTATTCAGGGACTGTTTTCACCTGAACTGTCGCACAGAGTTCAAAGATGGATCCAACACAGAACTAGGCGGTGCGGCGATTCAGAAAAGAAAATAAGTCACCTTCCCTCATGCCAATCTTCATAGCCACCCCAAAGAATGGAACCACACATGGTTTTATTGCAAGGACACCTCTCCTTCTGAGGAAAATCCCCTGTCGGGTTACTGATAGAGGCAAAGGTGTCCCGTCTTTCGATGAGATGTGGTTTTCGCTTTGGAGGAAGTCGACTTTGACGATCCGACTACGAACGTGCGAGGACGTCGTGCCTTAGCAATCGCTAAACCAACTCCGAGAGGTTATTGACCACACCGAGCACGATCAACTCTGACCACGAGGGTCTGCTTCGCGAGCAAACGAAGAACAAGCAAGAAACTGAGATTGCAACTGGATATTGCGAATATAAGATGAAAGCTTTATTGATCAAGGTGGGGTTCTGTGACGCCTTTGTCCGGTCGCTGAACACAAACGGCACGCAAGTTGCAGCTATGGCTAACTTTAATCTAAACAAAACCTAAGGTCTAAACGGTGCCCTAAGGGCTGTATATATGGAGGAAGAGGGGGAATTTCGTGGCCCTTGGTGGAGGGGTCCAAATCAACCCTAACTCTTGTTTCCCCACACATACGGACTCTAAAAACAGCCTATACTTAAGTATTTCGAAATTACATGGGCCTGGCCCAATAATAAGGTGACGCGGCACCTAGAATAGCCTATGGACTAATATTATGAAGTGGCATCTTGTATATTTCGTCCAAGGCCTCATGCACTCATTAGGGTGGCTTCAAAGTCCTGAATCATCACTTGTAACTCCGTTTGTTCTCCTTGCGCATGGCATTATCTCCATGCTTGTTCTTGCTCCAATGTCCATCCTTCTCCAAGCTAGGGCCTTCATTTGTAAGCAAAACAAATGTATCCAATTTAGGCAGCATCATATTCTCATGAACATTAGAATCATTACCAAGAAACGAAAGTACCGATAATTTAATTGGCGCATGAGCTCTAGTAATTGGTCCAAGATATGTAGCAAAGAGGGGCTGTGGGTGTAACAATGGTATTGATGTCCTCATCATCCTCCCTTCTTGAAATGAAGTCGCCCTCGACGGAAGCTCATATTCCTCACCCAAATAAGGCTTCAAATCTGCAATGTTAAAAGTGGACTAACCCCAAAATCTGCAGCAGCTCAAGTTTATATGCATTATCATTTATTTTCTAACACCTTAAATGGACCATCAGACGTGGCATTAGCTTTGATTTGCGCAAATTAGGAAACCTATCTCACGCAAATGTAACCAAACAAGGTCTCCTGTGCAAAGACAACATGTTTTCTACCCTTATCTCCAAAGAAGTTTATATTTAGCATTCATACGCTCAATGTTTTCCTTAGTTATCTCATGCACTTTTAAAATCAATTCAGCACGTTCTTTAGCATCAAAATTAACCTTCTCCAAGATGGAAGAGGCAACAAATCAATAGGTGCACGAGGTAGGAAGCCATACACAATTTCAAAAGGGCACATCTTAGTAGTAGAATGCAATGAACGATTATAAGCAAATTCAATATGAGGCAAGCATTCTTCCCACATTTTCTTATTATTCTTCAAAACAGCCCTAAGCATAGTAGACAATGTTCTATTGACTACTTCAGTTTGTCCATCGTTTGGGGTGACAAGTAGTACTAAAAAGCAGTTTAGTCCCCAACTTAGCCCATAAACATCTCCAAAAGTGGCTAAGAAATTTAGTATCACGATCTGAAACAATAGTATTTGGCACACCATGCAAGCTTAATAATTTCACGAAAGAACAAATCAGCAACATTAACAAAGATCATCGCTTTTATGACATGGTATAAAGTGTGCCATTTTCGAGAATCTATCCACGACAACAAATATGCTATCCTCCCTTCTTTGTTCGACGAAAACTAAAACAAAGTCCATAGATATATCCTCCCAAGGAACACTAGGCACAGTGCAAAGGCATATATAAACCATGAGGATTGAGTCGTGACTTAGCTTTTTGACATGTAGTGCAAAGGAGCAACAAAACGCCAACATCCCGCCTCATCTTTGGCCAAAAGAAATGTGTAGCAAGTATATCCTCCGCCTTCTTGACGCCAAAGTGTCCCATTAATCCTCCTCCATGCGCCTCGCAACAACAAAAGACTAACAGAGCTAGCAGGAATGCATAGCTTGTTAGCACTAACACAAAACCATCATTAATAACTAACTTGTTCCATGTTCTTCCTTCTTTACAATTCTGCATTACATCTTTAAAATCAGCATCATGCACATATTGATCTTTGATGGTCTCCAAACCAAATATTTTGAAGTCAAGTTGTGAAAGCATAGTATAGCGATTTAGACAAAGCATCAAGAATAACATTTTCTTTACCCTTCTTGTGTTTAATGACATAAGGGAAAGTCTCAATGAATTCAACCCATTTAGCATGTCTACGATTCAGTTTAGCTTGACTTTTAATATGTTTCAAAGATTCATGACTAGAATGTATAACAAATTCTTTGGGCCATAAATAATGTTGCCATGTCTCTAAAGTCCTAACAAGAGCATATAATTCTTTGTCATAAGTAGAATAGTTCAGACTAGGCCCACTCAATTTTTCGTAAAAGTATGCAACAGGTTTGCCATCTTGTAATAACACACCTCCTAATCCAATTCCACTAGCATCACATTCAAGCTCAAAAGTCTTATTAAAGTCGGAAGTTGGAGTAAAGGAGCATGTGTCAACTTATCTTTCAATACCGTGAAGGCTTCTTCCTCAATGCGGTACCCCAAACAAAAGGCACATCCTTCTTTGTAAGCTCATTGAGAGGTGCAGCAATGGTGCTAAAGTCTCTCACAAAACGCCTATAGAAACCAGCGAGTCCAAGAAAACTCCTCACTTGTGTGACCGCTTTGGGCTGCGCCAACTCTCAATAGCTTTAATCTTGGCTTTATCAACTTCAATTCCTCGTGGAGTAACAACATAGCCAAGAAAAGATACTCGGTCGGTGCAAAAGGTGCACTTCCCAAGGTTACCAAACAAACGCATCACGAGAGCATTAAAAACAGCACGTAAATGTTCCAAATGTTCTTCCAAAGATTTGCTATAAATCAGATATCATCAAAGTAAACTACCACAAATCGTCCAATGAAAGCACGAAACTTCGCTCATTAATCTCATGAAAGTACTAGGTGCATTAGTTAACCCAAAAGGCATGACTAACCACTCATATAATCCAAACTTAGTTTTAAATGTTGTTTTCCATTCATCTCCCAATTTCATACGAATTTGATGGTATCCACTACGCAAATCAACTTTGGAGAATATTGTAGAGCCACTTAATTCATCAAGCATATCATCTAGCCTAGGAATAGGATGACGATAACTAATAGTAATATTATTAATGCCTCTACAATCAACACACATACGCCGACGCACCATCCTTTTTAGGCACTAGAATAATAGGAACAACACAAGGACTAAGAGATTCGCAGATATAACCTTTGTCGAGCAGCTCCTATACTTGACGATAATCTCCTTCGCCTCCTCCGGATTGGTACGGTATGGTGCACGGTTGGTAGCGATGCACCGAATTAAGTCAATTTGATGCTCAATCCTCGAATAGGTGGTAATCCTGTGGCACGCCTTGTGGGAAGACGCCAAATAACTCCCGCAAAATGTTAGTGACAACAGGGGCAAAGAGGAAGGCACGCCCTCGAATGAAAATAATGCCTCTTTGCACACAAAAGCATAGCAAACAGATTTGCTAGAATCTAGCTCATCAATATCAGATTTGGTGGCAAATAAACATGCACTTTTCATTTTAATTTCAGAAGCAACATTAGATGGTTTATTATTAGGCTTCATTTGTTGCTCAAATTCTTTTGCCACAATCTGATTTTCACTCTTATTTTTCTCCTGTTTTGCTTTATTAGCTCGATTAATATTATCTTTCAAAATGGAATCAGGAGTCATAGGAAGCAAAGTAATATTTTTATCCTTGTGAACAAGAGTATACTGATTGTTTCTACCATGGTGTACAGAATTTTTATCAAATTGCCATGGTCTACCAAGTAATAAGGAACATGCTTGCATAGGTACCACATCACAATCAACATAATCAGCATATGTAGAGATACTAAAATGCACACTAACAGACGTGTTACCTTAACCTTGCCGCTGTTGTTGAACCATTGGATGTAGTAAGGATGTGGATGTGGTCTTGTGGTGAGAGAAAGCTTCCACCATATCCATGCTAGCTGTTGTTGCAGCTCCTCCATCTATGATGACGCTAATAGAACGCTCCTTCACAACTCCCTTTGTATGGAACAAGTTATGCCTCTGATTTTGCTCAGCTTGTGTAACCTGCACACTCAAAACACGTTGAGCAACTAAACATTCATACCTGTCAAGATCTTCAAAGAGCCATGTATTGCGCCTCAAAATCGAATCATCTCCACCGTGTTCTTCATGTGTAATAAGAGCCAAAGTCTCTTCATCATAGTCACTAGCGCACTCATACCCACCATCCTCAAGAGCAATCATCACACGCTGAGATTGGCATTCTCTCAAAAATGTCCTCTTCCCTTACAACGACGACAAATAATATCACTTGTGTGCCCTGCTGACGCCATGGAAGAAGAAGAGCTCGTAGGCCCAGCAGAGTGTACTCTTGGCGATAGTGGTGGTTGTGCCTCGCTTTCTTGTATCACGGTTGAGGTGGCAGCCGACGGAGGTGCCGTGTAGTAGAACGTGGAAGTAGATGATGCACGTGGTGTCCATGATGAAGGTCGACCTGCGTAAAAGTTAGTCCGCCCAAGGCCCGCCGATCCTGCACTTCACGCTCAGCTTTACAAGCAAGATGGAATAATCGAGTGATATTATTATAATCCTTGTAGTCTAGAATGGTCTGAATCTCTATTTAATCCACCCAGTAAAACGTGCAAGCATAGCTTCATTCTCCTCAACAATACCACATCTAATCAAGCCAGTTTGTAATTCCCGATAATATTCTTCACCGAATTTTTCCTTGTCTTAAGCGCTGCAATTTTTGAAGTAATTCACGCTGATAATATGGTGGAACCCAACGAGTACGCATAGCAGTTTTCAAAGCAGCCCAAGTAGCTGAAACAGATATAATCTACAATGTTCGACCACCAAACACATGCAAAGCTAGTGAAAGCACAAACAGCAGCAGAACACGCCTCTCCTCGTGATATTGTAAACATGTAAATCGTTGTTCAGTTTCTAACTCCCAAGTAAGATATATATCAGAACATATCTACCCTCAAATGGTGGAATATTCAATTTCAGTTTAGGAGATGGTCATGATCTCGCACCAAGGGGAGCCCCCCTAACTAGGAGGAGGTGGAGGAGTATATATAGTCATGGGCCGCAAGGGGTAAGTGGAGGATACATGGACTCGGTCCAATACACCGTATGAGATAAGGCGTCGGACGTCCGGAGGGTTCCGTCGTCCGAGGTCGGAAGGTCCGGACGTCTGGAGCTTCGACATCCGTAGATTCGCTCGGTAAGTGCTCGTCGGACGTCCGAGGGGGCCGGCCGTCCGGAGGTTTCGCGGGTCCCGGACGTCTGGAGTTCTTCTGATGTCCGCAGATCGTTCGGTACGCTGGCACGTCGCCTCGAGGCCCGTCACCGGAGCTGGAGTCGCCGGACGCTCGTCCTGGTCGATTCGCCGCCAGAGTTTCGGCAGCTTTTCTTGGTCCGTGTACTTGGTGTCCTCATTGCCTTGTCCATGGTCTTCTCCTTGTTCCTGGTCATGCATAGCACATATATTTGAGGTAGTAACCATGTTCACATGTGGAAGTGAAGGTTCGGAGAGGAGCGAGTTCACCTTGTGTCCAATGGCGCTTGTTCGAGGTCTCGCCATATGTCCACTTGGGGCTTGGAGAGTAGTGGAGTGTACATGATGAACGGATGCTCCGATCATCTCCCCTTGGGAAAGATCCGACCGGATCGTGATCCTCATCACCATGGAAACGGTTGTCATAGACGGACTTTAGTTGGACGAAGTTGAAGACATGGCCAATCCAAGTAGTCCGAGGTGTCACGAGTGATCGACATGCAAAAAGAGCAAACACAAGCAACACTGAAAATACAATGGTTAACGACACAAAGTGTCCATCATGTAAGAATGAGTCCGTCCAAAGGAATTGTTGATGACAAGGCATGAAATGCTTATCCAAATGATGTAAATGACATGTAAAATTCATGAGAGAAAATTCATGCATTGGGCACACAATGGTGTCGTGAATGTGATCAATGCAACCACGGTGCAAAATAATGTCATAGTGAGACGGTTATCAATAGCATGAATATGGCAATGGATGCTCAATATGATTATGTTATCATGCAATTGATGGTAGGCAATATGATCAATGATGTATGAATATGCCATCAAGAAAGATCACAACAAATTTGCTAAGAAAATGCACATGCTCATATATCATGGATGACATGGAATAGGTGCAACAAGACAAGCATAATGTGAGTCAATCCATGGGTAAATTTGTCATGGGTGGTGTTGTAGACCATAGCTGATGTCGTGGCACTCCCAACTTGAAGGTCCATAGGGTCCATCTCCAATGTCGGTCCTCCATCCAATATATGTATCATGTAGACAAGAAGAAGGAAACAACAATGAAAGAATGACCCATCCAATATGTGTATTTGAGGATGGCTCAGGGAAGGAGGTCACCTTTAGGAGGTTCTCAAGGATGATGGAGTTATGATCTTGTATGCTCACATAAGCAAGTTGTCTCGGATGTTACCGCTTTGTGAACCTTCAAATGAAAGAACATGACAAACACTAGGAAAAACAAATGAGGTTAGCGGAAGTGCAAACCTAACATTCGTGGTAAGATACCCAACAAGTGTATGCATCATGCTCATCATAAGAAATAACAAGGAGCATTTCATAGTATGGAGGCATATGATGCGCAGAACAACCAAATACAATAGGCTCAATCAAACAAGCATGCATCACAAGTAAAGTGTCAAAGTTCCAAGATCAATAAGCATAGATGCAACAATTGAGGCAATCGACAATGAACAAGATATATCATGTGAGAGGCATGAACATATATGTCATCAACCCAAGAAAGTAGTAATAGTGGAACATGGGTGATGCAACATAGCAAGCAATCATAGCGATCAAGTCAAGCAAGTAGAAAAGCGAAGATGCAACGTGATTAGAAGGAATCATGGCAAGCATGGCATTGGTGCAAATAGTGGGCATGAATAATTCATGTCATAGCACAAGCATGAAAGCAAAATGAGGCAATAGCATCAATGTATTGCGAGAACCATATGTAAATACCAATGGGACATCATGACTCTCCCAACACAACAAGCATCGATAGCATGGGGCACATGATAAACATGGCAATAGCAACAAGGATCTCCACCAAGCATGCAAATACACATAAGGTCAATCATGGGTAGATGCTATAAGGGTCACAATTGCATGGCAAAGGCATAGAAGCAAGCATAGATGCAAAGTGAACACTAAATGAGCATAGGTGACAAGTGGTAAATAGCCCATACGTGAGAGCCAAGTAGAAGAGGTGCGCTGTAGTCCTGCACGAAGGGAACGGTGGAATGATAACTCGATCCCAAATCATCGCTGGTCTCAAGAGCTCGTCAATAACTCTTGGATTGAGAAGTTGACGTATACATGAGTACCTACACAAAACAAAGACAAAGGAAAATTGTGTGCGGTAGATGTACACATCATCCATCATGATGACATGCATGTGTCGGTTAGCACAAAATATCCAATGCTCAAATAAATGAGATGATATAGAAACATGTCATCCATCATGATAGGTTTGTTATGTAGCATAATGGAGACTCAAATTGTGTAATGCATCATGGGAAATATCTAGAGCATTGGTATTCATAGAATGCATATGGTGCAAGCAATCATGGAAATCATGCAAAGGATGGGAACGATATTGTATATGGAACGATATTGTGACACAATGGATGATATGATACCAATATGATATGGTATGTATGCAATGGATGGTGTAGATCAATGATCACTAATGTGCACAAATGGTTAGTCTCGAGCAGCAAGTAACGCAAAATGGGCTAAGGGGTCAATGCAATTTAATGGAATATACAATGGTGTCGTTGAGGTTACCGCCTTATGATGATGAGTGGCGGTATTCTTGATGTAGATACCAAGATGATGGAGACTGTCCCTAAGTAGCCAAACACCTTAGCAACGGAAAAACCGCGAACTCAAAATCTCAAATGACAAATGTCAAATGGTGGTAGCGAAAGCGTGGTGGTTATGAAGCTCAAAGGGTTATGAATGCAATGGTGTTTTTCAGTACGCAATGCAAAAGTGGAGGGTAAGGTGGTGAACTATACACGGTGTCGGAGGAAGCACGGTCCCTAAGAAGTAAACACCTTAGGAGACACAACTCACAACACAAACAAATTGTTAAGTTGAGGTGGAAGTGTATGTTGGCAAGCCTATGCGGAAGTGGCGGTGGTGGTTGATGAAGCAGCCAACCTAAGTAGTCAAACACCTTAGAGACTGAATCAACTCAAACAACCATGAGAAACAAAATTGGTTAGGTTGCGAAGACGGTGGAGTAGCGGATGATGTGGTGGAAGCCATAGGCAAAGATGCCAAAGTTCCAAAACTTTGATGGAGTCAAATGATTTTGTGGTATTTTGTTGAAGGATATCAAGAGCTTTTCAACGAGCTAAAGAACGCCAAAATCGGAGTTCGGATGAATTAGTTATGGACAAACAAAATCAGCCAAGTCCGAAACTACGTTACGGACGTCCGGAAAGGTCGGATGTCCCGGCGCTGGACGTCCGGAAAGGTCGGAAACCGAATTCGGTGCGGGTTAGTTCCGTTGTCCGGAAAAGGTCGGACGTCCGTCGTTTCAGGGCTCAACGTCTGTGAAAACTCCTGGCCGTCCGGGTCGGGGTCAACTCAAATTGAGATCCGGACGCGATTTTGGGCGGAATTGGTGATTTCGAGTCAAAATTGCGGGATTTTGTGGATGAAAGATGGGGAAACTTGGTGAAATGCTAGATCCACTGAAACCAAGCAAATCCATGGATCAAAATCAACAAAACTTCATCTAACCAACAAATCACAAAAAATTTGGGGCTATTTTGGTGGGGATTTTCAAATTGGGAAGAACACAACAAAATCAAGCTAGAAAACATGGGGTAGGGGCTCCAAAAACGTGATCAACCTTGCTCGATACCAAGATGATGTAGGCGGAACCCTATGTGGACGATCTTTCACGCTTGAGGGGATCCTCACGAGGAACACGAAGAACGAGCGGAAGAACACGAGGGAAATCACGGGAAACACAAGAGAATCACTAAACCAACAAGATCAATCACACATGTGCTAGATCGATAAACACAAAGGAAGATACATGATTCAAGTTCAACAAAGGACGATAAACGGTAGCCGTTTTTCCGTGAGGAGGTCTTGATGGGGCCACCCAAGGGGGTCTTGAATCCAGGTGATTCTCCGAAGAGGGCCGGGTCTCTCTCGTGGAGTAGATCCGGTATGGATGAGCGAAGTCATCTAACAATGAGCTAAATCAACGCTAACCCTAACTAGGAGGAGGTGTAGGAGTATATATAGTCGGCCGCAAAGGTAAGTGGAGGATACATGGACTGGTCCAATACACTGTGCGCAGACAGCGCTTGACGTCCGGAGGGTTCCTACGTCCGAGGCTCGAAACCGACGTCTCGGAGTTTCTTTGACATCCCAGATCGCTTCTGCTGGTCGGACGTCCGGAGGGGCCGTTCGTCCGGAGGTTGTCAGGTCCCGGACGTCCGGAGTTCTTCGGATGTCCAGTTTCGGTTCGTGGTCGCCACGGCCGTCCGAGCTCGGAGTCGCATCCGGCCTCGGGTTTGACGTCTGCCGCCGTAGCTTCGGCGCTTTCTCTTGGTCCGTGTACTTGGTGTCTCGCCGTCTTATCCATCTTCTCCTTGTTCTGGTCATGAATAGCACATATATTTGAGGTAGTAACCGTCTCACATGTGGGAAGTGAAGGTTCGAGGAGCAGTTCACCTTGTGTCCAATGGCGCTTGTTCGAGGTCTCGCCATATGTCCACTTGGGGCTTGGAGAGTAGTGGAGGTATGGGGATGAACGTGATGCTCAAGATCACGTCCAAGTAGCTGAAACACCTTAGGAGACTCGAATCACTACCTAACAACCTCAAATGTAATGGGTGCAATATGGGTTAGGTTGTGAAGTCGATGGTGGTAATGCGGATGATATGGTGGAAGGCCTAGGCAACTTACAAATTTTGGAAAATTTGATGGAGTCAAATGATGTTGGTGGTATTTTGTGGGATGGGGATGTCAATAGCTTCAAAACGAGCTAAAGAACGTCAAAATCGGACCCGGATGAATTAGTTATGGCCAAACGGTGAAACGGAAAAACTGAATCCCCAGGCCGGACATCCGGTGGTCGGGCGGATTTCGGGACCGATGTCCGAACTCGCGCGAAATGCACTCTAGGGGCCGGATACAGGCTGATTCCGGGCTGGCCGATGTCCGGGGTCGGCCGATGTCCGGCTCCAAATCGAGGATGAACTGAGGAACCGATTGAAGCGGAAATTGATGATTTCAAGGTCAAAATGGAGAGATTTCGTGGATGGAAGATGGGGAAACTTGGGGAGATGCTAGATCCACTTGAAACCAAGCAAATCCATGGATCAAAATCAACAAAACATCATCAAAACTAACAAATCACAAAATTTTTGGGGCTATTTTTGTGGGGATTGGTTTAGGACTAAATCAACAAAATCAAGCTAGAAAACACGGGTAGGGGCTCCAAAACGACCAACGTGGCTCATGATACCATAGATGATACGGGCTAACCTGGTGTAGGCCGATCTGCTTGAGGGATCCCTCGGAGAGCACGAAGAACACGGGAAGAACGGAGAAATCATGGGAAAACACTCAAGAACAAGTGCAATCACACATCCACTAGACAATCAAACACACAAGATCCACAAGGTACGAACAACAAAGGAAAGATACATAGAGTTCATCTCCGTGAGGAGGTCTTGAAGGGTCCGCCCAGAGGGGGTCTTGATGATATATCCCGCAGGATCTTCCTAGATGGAGGTCTTGGCCTAATGGAGTAGGGGTCTCTCTCTCAAGAGTAGAGGTGATGTAGCGGAACCCCACGCGGGCGCATCTTTCACGCTTGAGAGGATCCTACGAGAACACGAAGAACGAGCGGAAGAACACGAGGGAAAACACGAGAGGAACGAGAGAGAGATCACTCAACCGACAAGAAAACGATCACACAAGTGCTAGATTATCAAACATAGAGGCAAGA
Source organism: Aegilops longissima (assembly GCA_021605205.1). Classification (NCBI taxonomy): domain Eukaryota; kingdom Viridiplantae; phylum Streptophyta; class Magnoliopsida; order Poales; family Poaceae; genus Aegilops; species Aegilops longissima. The sequence goes on along the minus strand of JAHIAM010005033.1, from coordinate 31,760 downwards.
TTCAAGGACAAAGGGTAGGATACAAGGGTAGCCGTTCTTCTCCTCATGAGGAGGTCTTGATGGGGTCCACCTAGAGGGGTCTTGAACTGCTTGGATCTTCTCCAGAGGTCCGATCTCAAGGAGAAGTAGCCAAGTGGATGAGCAAAGGCTCACACCGAAATATGAGCAAATCCAAAGCTAACCCTAGAAAGGATGAGGGAAGGTCTATTTATAGTCTAGGACCTCCAAGGGGTAAGTTGGGGGCGAACGAGTACACGGGCTCGCCCGACACGCTGCACACAAAAGGTATGGTAGTACTGTTGTTTCATGGCGGTAGTACGTCAGCTGTAGTACTGCTTTATGAAGGTAGTACTGCCGGGTAGTACCGCATTTGAGCGGTAGTACCGCTCACGTCGTTCGATTCCTGGAGTGTGCCGGTTTTTATGGAAGTAGGTCGGATGGAGAGCGTAGTACCGCTTGTTTCGGCACAGTATTGCTTGGCTTGAGCGGTAGTACCGCTTCCGCTTGACTGCAGCCTTCTCTTGCTCTGGTGTCCATCTTGGGCTGCAGCCTCCAGGTTGGTTCTTGGTACCTAACATGCACAACATTCCAGATTGAGGTAGTAGCCATGTCTCGAGAGGGTCATATGATATTTCACTAAGGAGAGACGCCACTGTCTCGAGAGCTCAGCTCGTGCTCTAGTCATGGGTCCTCTGGCTCTTGATGAGACGTTGTGGATGTATGGGGATGATCGTGGATGCTCCGCATCATCTCCCCTTGGGAGAGATCCACCGGATCAAGCTTCATCTCCATGGAAAGGTGCGAGGTCTTGACGTTGAAGATGTCGCCACGCTGTACTTGTCGCGAGGTATGTCGATCTTGTAAGCGTTGTCGCTAGAAGGCTAGTACCTTGAAAGGTCCATCGCTCGAGGAGAAGTTTTGACTGGCGTTCTTTGGGAAGCGGTCCTTTCGAAGGTGTAGCCACACTAGATCACCAATGTTGAAGACGATGGGTTGCTTGTTGGCGTTGAGCTTGTTTGTTTATGCTGTACTTGGCGCCGATGGTGTGTCTTGTATCTTCGTGCATCTTCTTGATGTATCTTGCTCGCTCACTTGCATCCATGTTGGTGCGCTTGAGAGGAAGTGGTAGAATGTCCAATGGGGACAACGGTTGAAACCGTGAGATCTACCTCAAGGGGGACTTGCCGGTAGTTGAATGTCTTAACGATTGTAGCGCATCATGATGGGTAGACATGCTTCCACTCCTTGATGTTCTTCTTGATCAAGACACGAAGTAGAGTGGATAGTGTGCGGTTCACACCTCCGCTTTGGTCCGGGTTTGAGGATGGTATGCCGAGGAGAACAAGAGCTTGATTCCGAAGCTGGCACATAGGGTCTTCCAAAAGTAACTCAAGAACTTGACGTCACGATCGGAGACAATTGTCTTTGGTACATGGAGTCGCAAGATTTCTACAAAAGAGATTTGCAACATGTGAAGCATCGCTCATCTTGTTGCAAGGAATGAAATGCCATTTAGAAAATCTATCCACAACAACAAAGACGGAATCCTTGCCATTTTGAGTCCTAGGCAAACCAAGTACAAAATCCATACTAATGTCTTCCCATGGTTGATATGGAATAGGAAGAGGCATATAAAGACCATGAGATTGAGCTTTAGACTTAGCTTTGCGACATGTGTAGCATCTGTTGGTAGCGTGAGACGTCATGGAACATCTTGGGCCAAAAGTAGTTGTTGGAGAGTGCGGCGAATGTCTTGTCGCGTCCAGTGTCCCATGAGGCCGCCTCCATGAGCCTCTCTTGCAAAAGGAGCAAACGAAGAGAAGACTCGGAATGCAAAGTTTGTTAGCTCTCATAAGGTAACCATCCTTGATGTAATATTGTTCCCAAGACGATGCGCCAAACACTTAGCATAAGGAGAAGCAAAAGATGGATCATGCTCATACAAGTCTTTTATATGCTCAAAACCAATAACATTCAACTCAAGTTGAGTGACAAGCATGTTTATGCGTGAAAGCGCCACGGCAATACATTTTTTTACCCTTAATGTACTTGATCACAAGGAAAAGATTCAATGAATTCACTCCATTTGGCATGACGCTTGTTCAATTTAGTTTGACCTTGAGGTACTTTTGCCGCCATGGTCGGATGGATGACAAACTCATGCGTCTAAGGTAATGTTCCCAAACATGTAGCACACGCACTAAAGCATACAATTCTTTGTCATAGATGGATAATTGTTGAGCACCGGAGAGTTTTTCACTAAAATAAGCAATGGCTCGCTTTTTCTTGCATCAAACTCCGCCAATTCCTAAGACCACTTGCATCACAATGAACCTCAAAAGTTTTGTCAAAATTGGGCAAAGCAAGAATCGGAGATGAGTAAGCAAAGACTTGAGCTCATCAAAGCTTGATTGCAAAGTTCCCCAAACAAAGGAGTATTCTTCTTGCTCAAAGCATGCAAAGGAGCGGCAATTGTGCAAATTCACAAAGCGACGAGAAACCCTAAGACCAAGAAAATCAGACTTGTTGCAAATGGTGGGTTAGTTTTGATTGCTTGAATTTTAGATTCATCAACATGGACACCCTTTGAAGAAACAACAAAACCCAAGAAAACCACTTTGTCGACTCCAAAAGTGCATTTTTTCAAATTTGCATAAAGGCTTTCCTCATGGAAGAGTTTGCACACAGATTTTACATGATTGAAGTGCTCTTTCATGGTTTTGCTAAACACAAGAATATCATCAAAGTAAACCACAACAAAGACTCCAATATAGGATTAAGGATGATGGCATAAGACGACAAAAGTACCGAGCTCAAAGACCCATAGGCATTACTAACCACTCATATAAACCAAATTTGGTTTTGAAAGCAGTTTTCCATTCATCACCCTCTTGTATGCGATTTGGTAATAGCCACTTTTAAGATCAATTTTGAGAAAAAGTTATTCCACTAAGTTCATCAAGCATGTCATCTAAGCGAGGAATGGGATGCCTATATCGAACGGTAATAGCATTGATAGGTCACAATCGAACACGCGAAACTTCCATCGGTCTTAGGCACAAGAATAACTGAACGGCACAAGGATACATAAGATGAGACTCGACTTGCCCATTGGACCTAGGTGAACTCGCCTCTTTCCGAATCTTCCCTTTCCGCATGTAAGACATGGATGTTACTAAGAGCGGACCTTGTGCATACTCGTGATAACCCGAGGAGACCATGGAGAGCCCAAGGACCAAGGCTAAGCGTGCGGAAGGAACGAATGAGAAGGAGAAGAAGACTCGTATGAACAAACTACCGCCAACACTGCCGGTACTACCGCAAGGCCCTGAAGGTACTACCGCTTCAGAAGCTGTGATTATCATTAACCAGCGGTACTACCGCTTCATCGCCGCCACTACCGCTCAACCCGACAAGTACTAGTGTTCGCACGATCCGGGCCCGTATTACCGCCACTTAAGCGGCATTTAGGTCGCTGAGCGGTACTATCACGCCTTGCCCGGTACTTCACTACCGCTTGCATCAGCAGAGTCGGCCGAGGCCCATGTATCCTCCTCACTTACCCTTCGTGGACATATGCTATATAAACTCCCACCTCCTCCTAGCTAGGGTTAGCTTTGATTTGCTCATATTTCGGTGGAGAGCTCATCCACTTGGCTACTTCTCCTTCGAGATCGTGGACCCTACGGAGAAGATCCCCTGCGGATTCAAGACCCTCCTAGGGTGGACCCCATCAGACCTCAAGGGAGAAGAACGGCTACCCTTGTATCCTACCTTGTCCTTGAATCTTGTGCCACTCTATGTGTTTGATAATCTAGCACTTGTGTGATCGCTTTCTTTGTCGGTTGAGTGATCTCTCTCTCTTCCTCGTGCTCTCGTGTTCTTCCCGCCTTCGTGGTTCCTCAGGATCCTCCAAGCGTGAAAGATCGCCCACGAGGGTTCCGCCTACATCATCATGGTATCATGAGCCACGTTGATCACGTTTTGGAGCCCCTCCCTCTTTTCTAGCTTGATTTTGTTGATTTCGGCCCTAACCGAAAATCCCCACCAAAAATAGCCCCAAATTTTTTGTGATTTGTTAGTTTTGATGATGTTTTGTTGATTTTGATCCATGGATTTGCTTGGTTTCGAGTGGATCTAGCATTTCCCAAGTTTCCACTTCCCATCCACGAATCTCTCCAATTTTGACCTCAAATCATCCATTTCCGCCCAAAATCACGCTTCTATCCGGATTGCGAAAAATCCGACACGAAGCGGTATTATCACTTCCTTCCGGTAGTACTACCGCTTAGCACCTCCAAGCGGTACTACTTCTTCCAAGCGGCACTACGCCCCTCCCAGCCGCTTATGAAAATTCCCGACACGAGCGGTACTATCGTTCGCTCTGCTTAAGATTATCATTACTTAGGTACTATCATTCTGAGCGGTACTATGCCCTAGCCAGTTTCAGCCTTCCGACTTTCACCGCTTGGCCATAACTAATTCATCCGAGTCCGATTTGACGTTCTTAGCTCGCTTTTGAAGCTATTGACATCCCCTTCCAATAAAAAACTACCATCACCATTTAACTCCATCAAATTTTGTGAACTTTGGCATTTTGCCTAGGGCTTCGCCACATCGTCTCAAGATAACCACCACCGACTTCCGCAACCTAACCAATTTTGTTCCCCATAGCATTAGTGGTTGTTTGAGTAGTGATTCAGTCTCCTAAGGTGTTTCGCTACTTAGGGACGATTGCTTCTTCATCAACCACCACCAGCACTTCCACATAACCTTGCCCACCATACACTTCCGATAAACCCAACTTAACCCAATTGTTGATTGAGCTTTTTCGAAGTTGTTTGTGCCCTAAGGTGTTTCGCTACTTAGGACGGCAACTTCAACTCCGACACGCGTATAGCCCATCATTCCACTTCCGCATTGCCAAGTGCAAACCACCAACGATTCCGCTACCACCATTTTGACATTTGACGCTTGAGATTTTGAGTTCGCGGTTTTCCGCTTCCTAAGGTGTTTCGCTACTTAGGACGAGTCTCCATCATCTTGGTATCTACATCAAGAACGCCACTCATCATCGCCAGGACGGTAACTCCATATCATCTTGGTATCGTGGTATCCTCCATTGTATATTCCCTTACCATTGCATTGTTAACCCATAGCCTTACTTTTATGCTATTTTGCTATCGAGACTAGCCATTTGAGTATTGCCGGCAATTACTTGTGCACATTAGTGATCATACCTTCCATTACATACCATACCATATCATATTGGTATCATATCATCCATTGTGTCTCAAGTTTGTTCCCGCAAATACACAATTGCTATCTTGGTTTGTGCATTGTGCAAAGTGGCCATAGAAAAAAAGAAATGCTTTTACAAAAGAGAGAGCAAAGAAGCTTGTAAGCAAGTGCCATAGCATCAAACAACATTGCATATAAGATTGTCATATCCGATCATCTTGGATCATCTTGAGAGAAACACCGGAACTATATGGCGATCGATAGCATTTTCATTCATGGGGAGCATATGGTGCACACAAGTATGGGGATCATGCAATGAATGGGATGGATCAAATTCTCCTAACATGTATGAGGAAACTATGGGGCCTCCTCATGAGCAATAGCGAAACATCACATGGAGAAAATGGACAACATCTAAAACAATGCATATCCGGGTTAGGAGGGCATGGCATGGCATATGAGATAAAGGATGCAAAGGAGCATATCAATATCATCACAAGAAAAACAAATGCCAATACCATGGGCTTGTCATCTATGCCATATGTGCAAATTGGGTTTATTTTAATGGCATATGCATAGTCACTATGAAGAGATTGCAAATAAGACATATGTTGGATCTCATGCATAGCATATGACAAGTCAAGCGGATTAGCAAACATGATGTGACCTAAAGAATTGTCACAAGAAATCCTATGTAACATGGCATCACAACTAATAGACTCCACATGAGAATCATCATATTCATCATAAATGGGCAAATCATCACATGGGGAAATCATACTAGCATGAAGCATGGTACTAGGTGGATCAACATCATGCAAGCAATCAATCTCAAGAATGTCCACTAGTGGGACTAGAGCATCACCGTCACCTTTGTTACCTTGTTCATTCCACTCAAGTGGTGTAGGTGAGGTGGGAAAGACCAAATGGTGGTCATCTTCATCTTGATGGAACCATGTGGGGGTGCATCATATTCCACCATGGCCATCGCCTTGTCCAAAGGGAGGACGAAGTCGCCGAGGATCGTGGCACATCATAAATGGGACTTAGCACCAAATGAGAAGACACAATAGAGGTAGAGGTCAAGTTGTTAGAAATCAAGTGGCCTCATTCTCTCTATGTGGTGGTTCACTCACTCCCTCAAGGTAGGTGCACTCAAACTCACGTATGGTGGAGTCACTCATCTCACACAAGTGGTGGTTGTGGCTCTCCTCACATGGGATTTGTGGCAGCTCATCATGTATGGGGCTAGTGGTGAAGTCACTCTCACTCTCAATATGGTGGCAAAAGTCACTCAAGTCATCGGACGTCGCCGTGGTCGAAGGGAAAATCCCATGCTCAACCGTCTCGTAGTCGTCATCGTGGATGAAGGCCAAAGATGGCACATCATCGCCTCGTCGTGGATGAAGGCCAAGATGGCTCAACATCACTCTCGCCGTGGATGAAGGCCAAGATGGCACAACATCACTCTCGCCTCCTAAGATGGAAGCATCATCCTTGCTCGCCACCTTGTCGCCGCCTCCAAAGCTTGGTCCTTGAGGGTGTCCGTAGTCGCATTCGCCGCCGACCGCCTTGAAAAAGAGTCAAGTAGACTCGGCACCATCAATGCCACAAAGAGGGATGGCGTGAAGTCAAACTTGGGAGCATCGCCTTGGAGCTCATCGTGCTTGGACATCGTGGTGGTACTAGCCTCATGCTTGTCGAGAGCTTGGTCGCCGCCAAGTGTGCTTGGGGTGGAGAAGCCTTGGCCTTCATGAGTTCTTGTTCCGCCTTTGAGAGCACCAATGTAGTAGTCGCCAATGGACTTGTAGTTCTCGAGGAAGATGGTCTTGGAGATGTCACAGTAATCCCATCATGAAGTGGAACTTCATTGAAATGGGGTCGCCCACGCCTCGTCAGAAGGCAATCTTCATCTCCTTGAAGTACTTGTCGATGGACTTGGATCCTTGGGTGGTGTTCTCCAATTGGCGCCGGTTGTTCCGTAGGTTGGAGGCACAAACTCGCCGCAAAGCTCTCTTCGCCTTGGGCCAACTCATGTCGTAGTACTCCGAAGGTGTGTGAAGCCACCATGTCAAGGCGTAGTCGTGGAAGTTTCTTGTGGCGCACTTCACTTGATCTTCGGGAGGAACTTGATGTAGCTTGAGGTAGTCGTCCATCAAACGCTCCCACTCGAGGTACTCCTCGGGTTCTTGAGTCCCATAGAAAGGAATCGCATGGTCGATGTCGAGGTCGTAGTAGCTCGGTGAAGTCGCGGACTTGAGCTTGGGGAGCTTCTCTTGGCGTAGCCTTGAGGTTCTTGTTGGCGAAGATGCCGATGTCCGTGAGGCGAAGATGCCTTGAGGTCGCTTGGCGAAGATGCCAAGGAGATGGTGAAGTCATTGAGCGGTTGTTGATGTAGAGCTCTTGACCTTCACGCTCTTGTTGGTGATGGTGTCGATGCCGATGTGATCTTGCCGAGACGGTAGCTCGGAAGCATGTGCTCTTGAGCGCCTTCTCAAGATGAGGAAGATCGCTTGTAGGCCTTGATGAGGGCTTTGATCTCCTCCATTTGAGCTTGCATCTTGGCGTCGGAGTTGTTGTTCGTGGCATCGAACTCGTCGTTGTTGTTGTAGACCGAAGGTGAAATGCCTTTCCTATCCATCACAAGACTCGAGTAGAGGTGAGTAGGAAATGAGATAAACAATACCAAGTTACCTTTTCCCAAAGTTGAGGATGTATCCCGTTTCACTCAATGTGAAATGAAAGAATAGTGGAATTGGTACCGGACTTGTTCACTCACACCTATCAAGTAAAGCTTATGGTAGAGCTCGGTGAGGATAGTGGCACAAAAATTTGATGCAAAATGTTAGCAGGAGTCAATAATGTTGAAAGAGATTCACAAATTCGCAAGCGAAACAAGTAGACCAATAGAAATATGTGGCACACGGAAACACACACACGGATAGATAAATGGGGTCGTGCAACCAAGGAATGAGCACAAAATGTGGAATCCACGGAAAACGCTCGTGTTGCACAACTCAAGAGAGACGCTAGCACGATTGCTCTATTGGCGGATACGACACTTGTGCACAACCTATAAGATGCAAAATGGGTAAACTTCTATCCCAAGTATGCTATGTATGTATGGTTCCCGGTGTTTCTCACAAGATGATCCATGATGATCGAGTATGATAACATATGATATATTGTGATGCTATGGCTATTGCTTACAAGCTCTTTGCTCACTCTTTTGCTTAAAAGCTTTATTCTCTTTTTTTTGTATGTATGGCCACTTTGCGAAATGCACAAACCAAGATAGCAATTGTGTATATGCGGGAACAATCTTGTGACACAAGGGATGATATGATACCAATATGATATGGTATGTATGCAATGGAAGGTGTAGATCACTAATGTGCACAAGTAACGTTGCCGGAAATACTCAAATGGTTAGTCTCAATAGGCAAGTGACGCAAAATGGGCTAGGGGTTATCAATGCAATTGCAATGGGAATATACAATGGTGTCGTCGAGGTTACCGTCCTTGGCGATGATGAGTGGCGGTGTTCTTGATGTCGAGCCGTTCCTAGTTAGCCGAAACACCCTAGGAAACGGAAAAACCGCAAACTCAAAATCTCAAAGGCAAATGTCAAAGTGGTGGTAGCGGAAAGCGGTGGTGGTTTGCACTTGGCAATGCGGAAGTGAAATGATTGGCTATACACGTGTCGGAGTTGAAGTTGCCGTCCCTAAGTAGCCGAAACACCTTAGGAGACACAAGCCACAACTCAAACAAGCTCAAACAACTATTGGGTTAAGTTGGGGATGGCGGAAGTGTATGGTGGGCACGCCTATGTGGAAGTGGTGGTGGTGGTTGATGAAGAAGCAATCGTCCTGATGTAGGGCGGAACCCTATGTGGACGATCTTTCACGTTTGGAGGGGATCCCTACGAGGAACACGAAGAACGAGCGGAAGAACACGAGGGAAATCACGGGGAAAACACAAGAGAATCACTCAAACCAACAAGATCAATCACACATGTGCTAGATCGATAAACACAAAGGGAGATACATGATTCAAGGTCAACAAAGGACGATACAAACGGTAGCCGTTCTTCTCCGTGAGGAGGTCTTGATGGGGGCCACCCAAGAGGGGGTCTTGAATCCAAGGTGGATCTTCTCCGAAGAGGGGCCACGGTCTCTCTCGTGGAGTAGATCCGGTATGGATGAGCGAAGCTCTATCTAACAATGAGCTAAATCAACGCTAACCCTAACTAGGAGGAGGTGGAGGAGTATATATAGTCATGGGCCGCGAAGGGGTAAGTGGAGGATACATGGACTCGGTCCAATACACTGTGGCGCAGATAGCGGCTTGGACGTCCGGAGGGTTCCGGCCGTCCGGAGGTCGGAAGGTCCGGACGTCCGGAGCTCTTCGACATCCGTAGATTCGGCTCGGGTGCGCTTCGGTCGGACGTCCGGAGGGGGCCGGTCGTCCGGAGGCTCGCGGGGTCCCGGACGTCCGGAGTTCTTCGGATGTCCGCAGATTCGGTTCGGTGGTCGCTGGCACGGTCGTCCGGAGGGGCCCGGCCGTCCGAGCTCGAGTCGCTTGGACGTCCGGTCTGGTCGGACGTCCGCCGCCAGAAGCTTCGGGCAGCTTCTTCTCTTGGTCCGTGTACTTGGTGTCCTCGCCGTCTTGTCCATGGTCTTCCTCCTTGTTCCTGGTCATGCATAGCACATATATTTGAGGTAGTAACCATGTCTCACATGTGGGAAGTGAAGGTTCGGAGAGGAGCGAGTTCACCTTGTGTCCAATGGCGCTTGTTCGAGGTCTCGCCATATGTCCACTTGGGGCTTGGAGAGTAGTGGAGTGTACATGGGGATGAACGGGATGCTCCGCATCATCTCCCCTTGGGAAAGATCCGACCTCGGATCGTGATCCTCATCACCATGGAAACGGTTGTCATAGACGGACTTCTAGTTGGACGAAGTTGAAGACATGGCGCAATCCAAGTAGTCCGAGGTGTCGCCGGAGTGATCGACATGCAAAAAGAGCAAACACAAGCAACACTCGAAAATACAATGGTTAACGCACACAAAGTGTCCATCATGTAAGAATGAGTCCGTCCAAAGGAATTGTTGATGACAAGGCATGAAATGCTTATCCAAATGATGTAAAATGACATGTAAAGCATTCATGAGAGAAAATTCATGCATTGGGCACACAATGGTGTCGTGAATGTGATCAATGCAACCACGGTGCAAAATAATGTCATAGTGAGACGGTTATCAATAGCATGAATATGGCAATGGATGCTCAATATGATTATGTTATCATGCAATTGATGGTAGGCAATATGATCACGATGTATGAATATGCCATCAAGAAAGATCACAACAAATTTGCTAAGAAAATGCACATGCTCATATATCATGGATGACATGGGAATAGGTGCAACAAGACAAGCATAATGTGAGTCAATCCATGCATGGGGTGCAAATTTGTCATGGGTGGTGTTGTACCATAGCTCGATGTCGTGGCACTCCTCAACTTGAAGGTCCATAGGGTCCATCTCCAATGTCGGTCCTCCATCCAATATATGTATCATGTAGACAAGAAGAAGGAAACAACAATGAAAGAATGACCCATCCAATATGTGTATTTGAGGATGGCTCAAAGGGAAGGAGGTCACCTTTAGGAGGTTCTCAAGGATGATGGAGTTGCGCATCTTGTATGCCTTCACATAAGCAAGTTGTCTCGTGATGTTACCGCCTTGTGAATCCTTCAAAATGAAAGAACATGACAAACACTAGGAAAAACAAATGAGGTTAGCGGAAGTGCAAAACCTAACATTCGTGTGGTAAGATACCCAACAAGTGTATGCATCATGCTCATCATAAGAAATAACAAGGGAGCATTTCATAGTATGGAGGCATATGATGCGAGAACAACCAAATACAATAGGCTCAATCAAACAAGCATGCATCACAAGTAAAGTGTCAAAGTCTCCAAGATCAATAAGCATAGATGCAACAATTGGAGGCAATCGACAATGAACAAGATATATCATGTGAGAGGCATGAACATATATGTCATCAACCCAAGAAAGCGAGTAATAGTGGAACATGGGTGATGCAACATAGCAAGCAATCATAGCGATCAAGTCAAGCAAGCTAGTAGTGCGAAGATGCAACGTACTAGAAGGAATCATGGCAAGCATGGCATTGGTGCAAATAGTGGGCATGAATAATTCACATGTCATAGCACAAGCATGAAAGCAAAATGTGAGGCAAATAGCATCAATGTATTGGCGAGAGACCATATGTAAATACCAATGGGACATCATGACTCTCCCAACACAACAAGCATCGATAGCATGGGGCACATGATAAACATGGCAATAGCAACAAGGATCTCCACCAAGCATGCAAATACACATAAGGTCAATCATGGGTAGATGCGAGCAAGGGTCACAATTGCATGGCAAAGGCATAGAAGCAAGCATAGCATGCAAAGTGAACACGGTAAAATGAGCATAAGGTGACAAGTGGTAAATAGCCCATAGCCGTGTGAGAGCCAAGTAGAAGAGGTGCGCGTAGTCCTTGCACGAAGGGAACGGTGGGAATGATAATCCTCGGGATCCCAAATCATCGTTGGTCTCAAGAGCTCGTTTCGTCAACTCTTGGGATTGAGAAGTTGACGAGTATACATGAGTACCTACACAAAACAAAGACAAAGGAAAAATTGTGTGTGCGTGGTAGATGTACACATCATCCATCATGATGCGCACATGCATGTGTCGGTTAGCACAAAATATCCAATGCTCAAATAAATGAGATGCGTGATATAGAAACATGTCATCCATCATGATAGGTTTGTTATGTATAGCATAATGGAGACTCAAATTGTGTAATGCATCATGGGAAATATCTAGAGCATTGGTATTCATAGAATGCATATGGTGCAAGCAATCATGGAAATCATGCAAAGGATGGGAACGATATTGTGTATATGCGGGAACGATATTGTGACACAATGGATGATATGATACCAATATGATATGGTATGTATGCAATGGATGGTGTAGATCAATGATCACTAATGTGCACAAATGGTTAGTCTCGATAGGCAAGTAACGCAAAATGGGCTAGGGGTTATCAATGCAATTTGCAATGGGAATATACAATGGTGTCGTCGAGGTTACCGTCCTTTGCGATGATGAGTGGCGGTATTCTTGATGTAGATACCAAGATGATGGAGACTCGTCCCTAAGTAGCCGAAACACCTTAGGCAACGGAAAAACCGCGAACTCAAAATCTCAAATGACAAATGTCAAATGGTGGTAGCGGAAAGCGGTGGTGGTTGCGGAAGCTCAAAGGGGTTGCGTAAATGCAATGGTGTTTTTCGAGTACGCAATGCAAAAGTGGAGGGTAAGGTGGTGAACTATACACGGTGTCGGAGTTGGAAGCACGGTCCCTAAGTAGCCGAAACACCTTAGGAGACACAACTCACAACACAAACAAAATTGGGTTAAGTTGAGGTGGAAGTGTATGTTGGTCAAGCCTATGCGGAAGTGGCGGTGGTGGTTGATGAAGAAGCAGCCGTCCCTAAGTAGCCGAAACACCTTAGGAGACTCGAATCACAACTCAAACAACCATGAGAAACAAAATTGGTTAGGTTGCGGAAGACGGTGGTGGAGTAGCGGATGATGTGGTGGAAGCCATAGGCAAAGATGCCAAAGTTCCAAAACTTTGATGGAGTCAAATGATTTTTGTGGTATTTTTGTTGGAAGGGGGATATCAAGAGCTTTTCAACGAGCTAAAGAACGCCAAAATCGGAGTTCGGATGAATTAGTTATGGACAAAACAAAATCAGCCAAGTCTGAAACTACAGTGTTACGGACGTCCGGAAAGGTCGGATGTCCGGCGCTCGGACGTCCGGAAAGGTCGGAAATCCGTAAATTCGGTGCGGGTTAGGGGTTCCGTTGTCCGAAAAGGTCGGACGTCCGTCGTTTCAGGGCTCGAACGTCCAGAAACTCCGGCCGTCCGGTGGGTCGGGTCAACTCGAAAATTGAGATCCGGACGCGATTTTGGGCGGAAATTGGTGATTTCGAGTCAAAATTCATGGATTTTGTGGATGAAAGATGGGGAAACTTGGTGAAATGCTAGATCCACTCGAAACCAAGCAAATCCATGGATCAAAATCAACAAAACTTCATCTAACCAACAAATCACAAAAAAAATTTGGGGCTATTTTTGGTGGGGATTTTCGAAATTGGGGAAGAACACAACAAAATCAAGCTAGAAAACATGGGGTAGGGGCTCCAAAAACGTGATCAACCTTGCTCTGATACCAAGATGATGTAGGGCGGAACCCTATGTGGACGATCTTTCACGTTTGGAGGGGATCCCTACGAGGAACACGAAGAACGAGCGGAAGAACACGAGGGAAATCACGGGGAAAACACAAGAGAATCACTCAAACCAACAAGATCAATCACACATGTGCTAGATCGATAAACACAAAGGAAGATACATGATTCAAGTTCAACAAAGGACGATACAAACGGTAGCCGTTCTTCTCCGTGAGGAGGTCTTGATGGGGGCCACCCAAGAGGGGGTCTTGAATCCAAGGTGGATCTTCTCCGAAGAGGGGCCGCGGTCTCTCTCGTGGAGTAGATCCGGTATGGATGAGCGAAGCTCTATCTAACAATGAGCTAAATCAACGCTAACCCTAACTAGGAGGAGGTGTAGGAGTATATATAGTCATGGGCCGCAAAGGGGTAAGTGGAGGATACATGGACTCGGTCCAATACATCAGGCGTGAGATAGGCGCTTGACGTCCGGAGGGTTCCGGCCGTCCGGAGGCTCGGAAGGTCCGGACGTCCGAGCTCTTCTGACATCCGTAGATTCGGCTCGGGCGCGCCTGGTCGGACGTCCGGAGGGGCCGTTCGTCCGGAGGTCATGGGTCCCGGACGTCCGGAGTTCTTCGGATGTCCGCAGCTTCGTTCGGTGGTCGCTGCACGGTCGTCCGAGCTCGAGTCGCTTGACGTCCGGTCCTGGTCGGACGTCCGGCCAGTAGCTTCGGGCAGCTTCTTCTCTTGGTCCGTGTACTTGGTGTCCTCGCCGTCTTATCCATGGTCTTCCTCCTTGTTCCTGGTCATGAATAGCACATATATTTGAGGTAGTAACCATGTCTCACATGTGGGAAGTGAAGGTTCGGAGAGGAGCGAGTTCACCTTGTGTCCAATGGCGTTTGTTCGAGGTCTCGTCATATGTCCACTTGGGGCTTGGAGAGTAGTGGGAGTGTACATGGGGATGAACGTGGGATGCTCCGCATCACGTCCCTAAGTAGCCGAAACACCTTAGGAGACTCGAATCACTACTCTAACAACCTCAAATGTAATGGGGTGCAATATGGGTTAGGTTGTGGAAGTCGATGGTGGTAATGCGGATGATATGGTGGAAGGCCTAGGCAAACTTGCCAAATTTTGGAAAATTTGATGGAGTCAAATGATGTTGGTGGTATTTTTGTGGGATGGGGGATGTCAATAGCTTCAAAACGAGCTAAAGAACGTCAAAATCGGACTCCGGATGAATTAGTTATGGCCGAAACGGTGAAACGGAAAAAACTGAAATCCCAGGGGCCGGACATCCGGTGGTCGGGCCGGATTTCTGGGACCTGATGTCCAGAACCGCGCGCGAAATGCACTCTAGGGGCCGGATGTCCGGGCTAATGGCCGGATTTCCGGGCTGGCCGGATGTCCGGGGGTCGGGCCGGATGTCCGGGCTCCAAATCTGAGGATGAACTCGAGGAACTCGATTTGGGGGCGGAAATTGATGATTTCAAGGTCAAAATTGGAGAGATTTCGTGGATGGAAGATGGGGAAACTTGGGGAGATGCTAGATCCACTTGAAACCAAGCAAATCCATGGATCAAAATCAACAAAACATCATCAAAACTAACAAATCACAAAAATTTTTGGGGCTATTTTTGGTGGGGATTTTCGGTTTAGGACGAAATCAACAAAATCAAGCTAGAAAACACGGGGTAGGGGCTCCAAAAACGTGACCAACGTGGCTCATGATACCATAGATGATACGGGGCTAACCCGGTGTAGGCCGATCTTTCACGTTTGGAGTGGGATCCCTCGGAGAGCACGAAGAACACGGGGAAGAACGGGGAGAAATCACAGGGGAAAACACTCAAGAACAAGTGCAATCACACATCCACTAGACAATCAAACACACAAGATCCACAAGGTACACGAACAACAAAGGGAAAGATACAAGATAGAGTTCATCTCCGTGAGGAGGTCTTGAAGGGGTCCGCCCAAGAGGGGGTCTTGATGATATATCCCGCAGGATCTTCTCCTAGATGGAGGTCTTGGCCTCCAATGGAGTAGGGGTCTCTCTCTCTCAAGAGTAGAGGTGATGTAGGGCGGAACCCTACGTGGGCGATCTTTCACGCTTGGAGAGGATCCCTACGAGGAACACGAAGAACGAGCGGAAGAACACGAGGGAAAACACGAGAGGAACGAGAGAGAGAGATCACTCAACCGACAAGAAAACGATCACACAAGTGCTAGATTATCAAACACATAGAGTGGCACAAGATTCAAGGACAACAAAGGGTAGGATACAAGGGTAGCCGTTCTTCTCCGCGAGGAGGTCTTGATGGGGTCCACCCTAGGAGGGGGTCTTGAATCCGCTTGGGGGATCTTCTCCGTAGAGGTCCTGATCTCGAAGGAGAAGTAGCCAAGTGGATGAGCAAAGGCTCTCACACCGAAATATGAGCAAATCCAAAGCTAACCCTAGAAAGGATGAGGGGAAGGTCTATTTATAGTCTAGGACCTCCAAGGGGTAAGTTGGGGGCGAAACGAGTACACGGGCCTCGGCCCGATACGCTGCACACAGGCAGGGCGGTAGTACCGTTGCTTCATGGCGGTAGTACCGCTTTCAGCGGTAGTACCGCTTTGTGGGCGGTAGTACTGCCAGCCGGTAGTACCGCTTATCTTGAGCGGTAGTACCGCCCCGACGCTGCTCGATTCTGGAGTGTGTCGGGTTTTGCGGAAGTAGGTTGATGGAGAGCGGTAGTACCGCTTGGCTCGGCTCAGCGGTAGTACCGCTTGGCTTGAGCGGTAGTACCGCTCGCTGGACTCTGCAGCTCCTTCTCTTGCTCTTGGTGTCCATCTTGGGCTGCAGCTTCTCCTAGGTTGGTTCCTTGGTACCTAAGCATGCACAACATTCCGGATTGAGGTAGTAGCCATGTCTCGAGAGGGTCATATGATATTTCACTAAGGAGAGACGCCACCTCGGTCTCGAGAGCTCGAGCTCGTGCTCTAGTCATGGGTCCTCTTGGCTCTTGATGAGACGGTTGTGGATGTATGGGGATGATCGTGGATGCTCCGCATCATCTCCCCTTGGGAGAGATCCGACCTCGGATCAAAAGCTTCATCTCCATGGAAAGGTGCGAGGTCCTTGACGTTGAAGATGTCGCCACGCTGTACTTGTCGCGAGGTATGTCGATCTTGTAAGCGTTGTCGCTAGAAGTGCTAGTACCTTGAAAGGTCCATCGGCTCGAGGGAGAAGTTTGACTTGCGCTCTTTGGGGAAGCGGTCCTTTCAAGGTGTAGCCACACTAGATCACCAATGTTGAAGACGATGGGTTGCTTGTTGGCGTTGAGCTTGTTTGCTTGGCGCTGTACTTGGCGCCGATGGTGTGTCTTGTATCTTCGTGCATCTTCTTGATGTATCTTGCTCGCTCACTTGCATCCATGTTGGTGCGCTCTTGGAGAGGAAGTGGTAGAATGTCCAATGGGGACAACGGGTTGAAACCGTGAGACGACCTCAAGGGGACTTGCCGGTAGTTGAATGTCTTGCACGATTGTAGGCGTATTTCGGCGATGGGTAGACATGCTTCCCACTCCTTGATGTTCTTCTTGATCAAGACACGAAGTAGAGTGGATAGTGTGCGGTTCGTCACCTCCGTTTGGCCGTCGGTTTGAGGATGGTATGCCGAGGAGAACAAGAGCTTGATTCCGAGCTTGGCACATAGGGTCTTCCAAAAGTAACTCAAGAACTTGACGTCACGATCGGAGACAATTGTCTTTGGTACGCCATGGAGTCGCAAGATTTCCCTACAAAAGAGATTTGCAACATGTGAAGCATCGCTCATCTTGTTGCAAGGAATGAAATGTGCCATTTTAGAAAATCTATCCACAACAACAAAGACGGAATCCTTGCCATTTTGAGTCCTAGGCAAACCAAGTACAAAATCCATACTAATGTCTTCCCATGGTTGATATGGAATAGGAAGAGGCATATAAAGACCATGAGATTGAGCTTTAGACTTAGCTTTGCGACATGTGTAGCATCTGTTGGTGAAGCGTGAGACGTCGCGGAACATCTTGGGCCAAAAGTAGTTGTTGGAGAGTGCGGCGAATGTCTTGTCGCGTCCAAAGTGTCCCATGAGGCCGCCTCCATGAGCCTCTTGCAAAAGGAGCAAACGAAGAGAAGACTCGGAATGCAAAGTTTGTTAGCTCTCATAAGGTAACCATCCTTGATGTAATATTGTTCCCAAGACGATGTCGGCCAAACACTTAGCATAAGGAGAAGCAAAAGATGGATCATGCTCATACAAGTCTTTTATATGCTCAAAACCAATAACATTCAACTCAAGTTGAGTGACAAGCATGTTTATGCGTGAAAGCGCGTCGGCAACTACATTTTCTTTACCCTTAATGTACTTGATCACATAAGGAAAAGATTCAATGAATTCACTCCATTTGGCATGACGCTTGTTCAATTTAGTTTGACCTTTGAGGTACTTAAGCGTTTCATGGTCGGTATGGATGACAAACTCATGCGGTCTAAGGTAATGTTCCCAAACATGTAGCACACGCACTAAAGCATACAATTCTTTGTCATAGATGGATAATTAAGTTGAGCACCGGAGAGTTTTTCACTAAAATAAGCAATGGCTCGTTTTTCTTGCATCAAAACTCCGCCAATTCCGTACCACTTGCATCACAATGAACCTCAAAAGTTTTGTCAAAATTGGGCAAAGCAAGAATCGAGCATGAGTAAGCAAAGACTTGAGCTCATCAAAAGCGGTTGATTGCAAAGTTCCCCAAACAAAGGGAGTATTCTTCTTGCTCAAAGCATGCAAAGGAGCGGCAATTGTGCTAAAATCTTTCACAAAGCGACGATAGAAACCCGCAAGACCAAGAAAACTTCGACTTGTTGCAAATTGGTGGGTTGGGGCCAAGTTTTGATTGCTTGAATTTTAGATTCATCAACATGGACACCCTTTGAAGAAACAACAAAACCCAAGAAAACCACTTTGTCGACTCCAAAAGTGCATTTTTCAAATTTGCATAAAGGCTTTCCTTGCATAAGAGTTTGCAACACAGATTTTACATGATTGAAGTGCTCTTTCATGGTTTTGCTAAACACAAGAATATCATCAAAGTAAACCACAACAAAGACTCCAATATAAGGACGAAGCACATGATGCATAAGACGACAAAAGTACCGGAGCTTCCGAAGACCCATAGGCATTACTAACCACTCATATAAACCAAATTTGGTTTTGAAAGCAGTTTTCCATTCATCACCCTCTTGTATGCGTATTTGGTAATAGCCACTTTTAAGATCAATTTTTGAGAAAAAGTTGGCTCCACTAAGTTCATCAAGCATGTCATCTAAGCGAGGAATGGGATGCCTATATCGAACGGTAATAGCATTGATAGGTCTACAATCGGAACACAAGCGGAAACTTCCATCGGTCTTAGGCACAAGAATAACCGGAACGGCACAAGGATACATAAGATGAGACCTCGACTTTGCGCCATTGGACCTAAGGTGAACTCGCTCCTTTCCGAATCTTCCCTTTCCGCATGTAAGACATGGATGCTACTTCAAGAGCGGACCTTGTGCATACTCAGTACACCCGAGGAGACCATGGAGAGCCCAAGGACCAAGGCCAAGCGTCTTGAAGCGAACGAATGAGAAGGAGAAAGAAGACCTGGCGAGCGGTACTACCGCCAACACCAAGCGGTACTACCGCTAAAGGCCCCGAGCGGTACTACTGCTTCAGAAGCGGTATTATCGCTAACCAGCGGTACTACCGCCTCCCACCGCCGCCGCCACTACCGCCAACCCGACAAGTACTAGTGTTCAGACGATCCGGGCCAGATTACCGCCAGCCCAAGCGGCATTACGCTTGAGCGGTACTACCGCCTTTGCCCGGTACTACCGCCCGCCTGCATCGCAGAGTCGGGCCAGAGGCCCATGTATCCCTCCTCACTTACCCCTTCGTGGACATATGCTATATAAACTCCCCACCTCCTCCTAGCTAGGGTTAGCTTTGGATTTGCTCATATTTCGTGTGAGAGCCTTTGCTCATCCACTTGGCTACTTCTCCTTCGAGATCGGGACCTCTACGGAGAAGATCCCCAAGCGGATTCAAGACCCTCCTAGGGTGGACCCCATCAAGACCTCCTCATGGAGAAGAACGGCTACCCTTGTATCCTACCCTTTGTTGTCCTTGAATCTTGTGCCACTCTATGTGTTTGATAATCTAGCACTTGTGTGATCGCTTTTCTTGTCGGTTGAGTGATCTCTCTCTCTCGTTCCTCTCGTGTTTTCCCTCGTGTTCTTCCGCTCGCTCTTCGTGTTCCTCGAGGGATCCTCTCCAAGCGTGAAAGATCGCCCACGAGGGTTCCGCCTCACATCATCATGGTATCATGAGCCACGTTGATCACGCTTTTGGAGCCCCTACCCTCTTTTTCTAGCTTGATTTTGTTGATTTCGTCCTAAATCCGAAAATCCCCACCAAAAATAGCCCCAAATTTTTTGTGATTTGTTAGTTTTGATGATGTTTTGTTGATTTTGATCCATGGATTTGCTTGGTTTCGAGTGGATCTAGCATTTCCCCAAGTTTCCCACTTCCCATCCACGAAATCTCTCCAATTTTGACCCGAAATCATCCATTTCCGCCCCAAAATCACGCCTCTATCCGGATTTGCGAAAAATCCCGACACGAGCGGTATTATCGCCCTTCCAAGCGGTACTACCGCTTAGCACCTCCAAGCGGTACTACCGCCCTTCCAAGCGGCACTACCGCCTCCCGAGCCAGTTTTGCGATGAAATCTCGACACGAGCGGTACTACCGCCCGCTCCAAGCGGTATTATCACTTACGAGCGGTACTACCGCCCTCCCGAGCGGTACTACTGCCCTAGCCAGTTTCAGCCTTCCGACTTTCACCGCTTCGCCATAACTAATTCATCCGAGTCCGATTTTGACGTTTTTAGCTCGCTTTGAAGCTATTGACATCCCCTTCCAATAAAAATACTACCATCACCATTTAACTCCATCAAATTTTGTGAACTTTGGCATCTTTGCCTAGGGCTTCCGCCACATCGTCCGCATAACCACCACCGACTTCCGCAACCTAACCAATTTTGTTCCCCATAGCATTAGTGGTTGTTTGAGTAGTGATTCGAGTCTCCTAAGGTGTTTCGGCTACTTAGGGACGATTGCTTCTTCATCAACCACCACCAGCACTTCCACATAACCTTGCCCACCATACACTTCCGACAACCCAACTTAACCCAATTGTTGATTGAGCTTTTTCGAGTTGTGGCTTGTGTCTCCTAAGGTGTTTCGGCTACTTAGGGACGGCAACTTCAACTCCGACACGTGTATAGCCCATCATTCCACTTCCGCATTGCCAAGTGCAAACCACCAACGCATTCCCGCTACCACCATTTTGACATTTGACGCTTGAGATTTTGAGTTCGCGGTTTTCCGCTTCCTAAGGTGTTTCGCTACTTAGGACGAGTCTCCATCATCTTGGTATCTACATCAAGAACACCGCCACTCATCATCGCCAAGGACGGTAACCTCCATATCATCTTGGTATCGTGGTATCCCTCCATTGTATATTCCCCTTACCATTGCATTGTTAACCCATAGCCTTACTTTTATGCTTACTTGCCTATCGAGACTAGCCATTTGAGTATTGCCGGCAACGTTACTTGTGCACATTAGTGATCATACCTTCCATTACATACCATACCATATCATATTGGTATCATATCATCCATTGTGTCTCAAGTTTGTTCCCGCAAATACACAATTGCTATCTTGGTTTGTGCATTGTGCAAAGTGGCCATAGAAAAAAAAGAAATAAAGCTTTTAAGCAAAAGAAAGAGAGCAAAGAAGCTTGTAAGCAAGTGCCATAGCATCAAACAACATTGCATATAAGATTGTCATATCCGATCATCTTGGATCATCTTGAGAGAAACACTGGAACCATACATACATAGCATACTTGGGATAGAAGTTTATCCATTTTGCATCTTATAGGTTGTGCACAAGTGTCGATCCGCCTATTGAGCAATCGTGCTAGCGCCTCTCTTGAGTTGTGCAACACGAAGCGTTTTCCGTGGATTCCACATTTTGTGCTCATTCCTTGGTTGCACGACCCCATTTATCTATCCGTGTGTGTTTCCGTGTGCCATTCTTTGCTATTGGTCCATTTGTTTCACTTATGAATTTGTGAATCTCTTTCAACATTTTTGACTCTTGCTAACATTTTGCATTAAATTTTTGTGCCACTATCCTCACCGAGCTCCTCCATAAGCTTTACTTGTGTAGGTGTGAGAACCGACAAGGATTGGTACCAATAGTGCTATTTCATTGTCCGCATTTGAGTGAACTTGATTCATTTTCAACATCGGTCAAGGTACATTGGTATAAGTTCTTCTCTTTCTCCCACTCATATTTGCTCGAGTCTTGTGATGGATAGGCAAGGCATTTCATCTCCGGTCTTCGACAACAACGACGGCGTGAACAACTACATCACCAAAGCGCTCTCTTCGATCTACAACGACAAGTGCAAAGCACGCAATCAAGATTGCGAGAGCGATCGAGAACATCTCCATCGACATTCATCACTCCAAGCAAGGAGAAGGGACTACTGATAAGAAGCTTGCCGCACATAAAGAGGAGCAAGATGCAAGGATGGAGGAGATTCGGCCTTGATCAAGTCTTCTTCCCTTCGTCATCTTCAAGGCGGCGACGCTCAAGCCACAAGTCTTGAGCGCCTGCCGATGCAAGCGCAAATCGCCCTCGCCCACATCTACATGGCGACCACCATCACATTCGTGATCAACATCGCCATGAAGGGCAAGTCACCTCAAGCATCATGTGCACGACGATGACGAACGACATCTACTACGAGCTCAAGCACGACAACGACATCATCATCATGAAGATGCTCCACAAGCGCAAATGCACGAGTCCCAACAAGCCCTACTTCATGCCAAGTCGAAGCTTCATAAGCACAAGAGAAGACCGCGAGACGACCACCACCAAGACGGTGCTACGGCTACATCTAACACTTCGGCATCTTCGCCAAGTGTTCTCAAGGCATCTTCGCCTTTGGATGTACGGCATCTTCGCCTACTTCCCACGTGTACGCCTACATCGACTTCATCAAGTCCAAGGCGACTACCTACGAGCGAGGGCGACACTTCCATCTTCGGAAGCCCCCCAAGGAAGATGGCCGAGCATGGGAAACTCCCTTTAGTCATGGAGACGAGCTATGAGGTGCCACATCATATGGGCCTCCCACACCAAGACGGTGACAAGACGGTCGAGCAAGGGCCATCCCCTTCGACCACGGCGACGAGCGCGAACCTCTTCAACAACATGAAGACGACGCCCACATTGGACTCATACTCCGAGTCAAGCTACGCGACCACAGCATGGAGACATTTGCACCTACATCTCTCCGCACCCACATATGTCGAGATGCCCCAATTGCCATGTGAGGAGAGCCACCACCCATGAGTGACATGAGTGACTCCACCATACGTGACATTGAGAGCATTTCATATGAGAGGATGAGTATGACCACCACTAGCCCCACACATGAGAGCATGCCACACATCCTATGTGAGGTTGAGCGCCATTTGAGTGACTCCACCCACCATACGAATGAGAGCATCCTTGAGGGAGTGAGTGAGCCACAACATTTAGTGAGTGAGGTAGTTGACACGGCACATGAGGCCACTATGATTTCTAACGACTTAACCTCTACTCCTAGTGTGTTTTCTTCTTTGGTGCTAGGTCTCCTACATGACGACATGCCTATCCTTGACGAGTCTATTCCTCCATTAGAGACGCATTTATGGCCATGGTGGATGATGATGAAACCCCACATGGTTCCATCAAGATGAAGATGACAACGAGACGATCTTCAACACCTCACCTACAACTCATGAGCGACCTTCCAAAGGTAACATAGGTGATGGTACTTCTCTTGTCCCACTAGTGGACAATCTTGACATTGATTGCTCCCATGATGTCGACCCACCTATTACCATGCTTCATGCTAGTGAAACTTCTTCATGCCTTGACTTACCTATTTATGATGAATATGATGATGAGCATGTTGAGTTGCCTAGTTGTGATGCCATGCTCCATAGGATATCATGTGAAAATTCGATTGGTCACTTCATGTTTGACAATCCATTGAATTTGTCATATGCTATGAGTGAGATCTCCCATATTGCATCATTTCAATCTCAACATAGTAACTATGCATGCCCCATTAAAATAAATCCCATTTGCACTTATGGCATAGATGACGAGATGATGGTCATTGGCCTTTGCTTCTCTTGTGATGATATTGCCATGCTTCCTTTACATGATTTATGCAATTCATCTACTATTCCATGCCATGATCACATTGTTCCAAATATGCATTGTTTTGATGTTGTCAATATTCTCCATGTGATGTTTCCATTAATGCTCATGAGGAGACCCCCATAGTTTCCTCATACACATTAGGAGATTTTAATTCATCCCATACTTTGCATGATTCACATAATTGCTTGCACCATATGCATTCCATGAATAACAATGCTCTAGATATTGCTCATGATGCATTACACAATTTGAGTCTCCATTATGCCATACATAATAACAAACCTATCATGATGGATGACATGTTTCTATATCACGATCTCATTTATTTGAGCATTGGATATTTTGTGCTAACAAACACACGCACATATGCATCATGATGGATGATGCGTACATCTACCACGCACACACAATTTTCCCTTTGTCTTTGTTTTGTGTAGGTACTCACATACAATCGCCAACTTCTCAATCCCATGAGTTGATTTAAACGAGCTCTTGAGAGCAACAATGCTTTGGGATCCCGTGGACTATCCTTACCACCATTCCTTTTGTGCAAGGACTACGCGATCTCTTTTACTTGTCTCTCACACGGCTTTGGGCTATTTACCACTTGTTACCTTATGCCCATTCTATCGTGTTCACTTTGCATGTTATGCTTGCTTCTATGCCTTTGCCATGCAATTGTGACCCTTGCTTGCATATACCCATGATTCACCATCACGATACTCCTATATGTATTTGCATGCTTGGTGGAGATCCTTGTTGCTTTTGCCATGTTTATCATGTGCCCCATGCTATTGTTGATTGTTGTGTTGGGAGAGTCATGATGATCCATTGCTATTTACATATGGCCTCTCGCCAATACATTGATGATAATTTTCTCATATCTTGCTTTCATGCTTGTGCTATGCCATGTGAATTATTCATGCCCACTATTTGCACACATGACATGCTTGCCATGATTCCTTGTAGTATGTTGCATCTTCGCACTACTAGCTTGCTTGACTTGATCGCTATGATTGCTTCCTATGTTGCATCACCCATGTTCCACTATCACTTGCTTTCTTGGGTTGATGACATATATGCTCATGCCTCTCACATGATATATCTTGATCATTGTCTCTTGTGTCCATTAGTTGCCTCTTTCATATCCACTTGTATTGAGTGCAACCATACTATGCTTATTGATCTTGGAGACTTTGACATATTACTTGTGATGCATGCTTGTTTGATTGAGCCTCTTGTATTTGGATGTTCTTACATCATATGCCTCCATACTTGGAAATGCTCCCGTGTACTTTCTTATGATGAGCATGATGCATACACTTGTTCGGTATCTTACCACACGAATGATAGGTTTTGCACTTCCGCTAACCTCATTTGTTTTTCCGAGTGTTTGTCATGTTCTTTCATTTTGAAGGATTCACAAGGCGGTGCCGTTATGCGACATATTGGATATGTGAAGACATACATGATGTACGGCTCCAACATCTTTGGGAACTTTCTTGAGGTGAACTCCTTCCCTTTGAGCCATCCTCAAGTTTGCATATTGATGGGTCACTCTTTCATTGTTGTTTCTTTCTTGTTGTCTACATGCTACATCTATTGGATGGAGGAGCAACATTGAGATTGGCTCTTTGGACCTTCACATTGAGGAGCGCCGACTTATTGGATGCACCTTCGGTTTTCCACTCTTGCCGCAACATCGAGCATTGGTATACCAACACCTCCATATTTGTTGATTGTGATCATACTCATGCTCGATGGACATATCATACTCACCACAAATTTGCGCCTTATGCATGGATTGACTCACATTATGATTGCCTTGTTGCATCTTGTATTCCCATGTCATCCATGATATATGAGCTTGTGCATTTTCTTAGCAAATTTGTTGTGATCTTTCTTGATGGCATCTTCATAAATAATGATCACATTGCCTATCATCAATTGCATGATATCATACACATGTTGAGCATCCATTGCCATATTCATGCTATTGATAAACCGCTCTCTATGACATCATTTTACACAATGGTAGAATTTGTCGCTTTGTGCACCATGCTTTGGTTCCCATGAATGCTTTACATGTCATTTTACATCATTTGGATAAGCATCTCATGCTTTGTCATGAACAATCTTGCCGCACGGACTCATTCTTACATGATGGACACTTTGTGTGCGCTAACATTGTATTTCCGAGTGTCGCTTTGTGTTTACTCTCTTTGCAGGTCTACCATCCCGACGACACCGTGGACTACTTGGATTGCGCCATGTCTTCAACTTCGTCCAACTACAAGTCCGTCTCGACAACCGCTTTCCATGGTGATGAGGATCACGATCCGAGGTCGGATCTTTCCCAAGGGAGGGAGATGATGCGAGCATCCCACGCTCATCCCCATGTACACTCCATCTACTCTCCAAGCCCCAAGGATACATAAGATGAGACCTCGACTTTGCGCCATTGGACCTAAGGTGAACTCGCCCTTTCCGAATCTTCCTTTCCGCATGTAAGACATGGATGCTACTTCAAGAGCGGACCTTGTGCATACTCAGTACACCCGAGGAGACCATGGAGAGCCCAAGGACCAAGGCCAAGCGTGCAAGGAAGCGAATGAAGGAGAAGGAGAAAGAAGACCTGTAGGCGGCGGTACTACCGCCAACACCAAGCGGTACTACCGCTAAAGGCCCCGAGCGGTACTACCGCCTCCGTGTGCGGTACTACCACTAACCAGTGATACTACGCCCCCATCGCCGCCGCCACTACCGCTCAACCCGACAAGTACTAGTGTTCGCACGATCCGGGCCCGTACTACTGCTCAGCCCAAGCGGCACTACCGCTTGAGCGGTACTACCGCCTTTTGCCCGGTACTACCGCCTCAGCGGGCCAGAGGCCCATGTATCGCAGAGTCGGGCCAGAGGCCCATGTATCCCTCCTCACTTACCCCTTCGTGGACATATGCTATATAAACTCCCCACCTCCTTCTCCTTGACCTTGTTCATGAAGATCTTGCTCATTTCTCTTCAGAGTCGTTGTTTTTCGTCATTTGAAAGTTCCGCCTACATCATCTAGATGATGTAGGGCGAAACCCTATGTGGACGATCTTTCACGCTTGGAGAGAATCCCTACGACGAACACGAAGAACGAGCGGAAGAACACGAGGGAAAACACGAGGAGAACGAGAGAGAAATCACTCAACCGACAAGAAAACGATCACACAAGTGCTAGATTATCAAACACATAGAGTGGCACACGATTCAAGGACAACAAAGGGTAGGATACAAGGGTAGCCGTTCTTCTCCGCGAGGAGGTCTTGATGGGGTCCACCCTAGGAGGGGGTCTTGAATCCGCTTGGGGGATCTTCTCCAGAGAGGTCCCGATCTCAAGGAGAAGTAGCCAAGGGATGAGCAAAGGCTCTCACAATCAAATATGAGCAAATCCAAAGCTAACCCTAGAAAGGATGAGGGAAGGTCTATTTATAGTCTAGGACCTCCAAGGGGTAAGTTGGGGCGAACGAGTACACGGGCTCGGCCCGACACGCTGCACACAGCAGGGCGGTAGTACTGCTGTTTCATGGCGGTAGTACGCTTTCAGCGGTAGTACTGCTTAGGGCGGTAGTACCGCTTTCAGCGGTAGTACCGCTTATCTTGAGCGGTAGTACCGCCCGACGCTGCTCGATTCCTGGAGTGTGTCGGGTTTTATGGAAGTAGGTTTGATGGAGAGCGGTAGTACCGCTGGTTTCTAAGACAATGGTAGTACCGCTTGGCTTGAGCGGTAGTACCGCTCCCGCTGGACTCTGCAGCTCCTTCTCTTGCTCTTGGTGTCCATCTTGGGCTGCAGCTTCCTAGGTTGGTTCCTTGGTACCTAAGCATGCACAACATTCCAGATTGAGGTAGTAGCCATGTCTCGAGAGGGTCGATGATATTTCACTAAGGAGAGACGCCACCTTGTCTCGAGAGCTCGAGCTCGTGCTCTAGTCATGGGTCCTCTTGGCTCTTGATGAGACGGTTGTGGATGTATGGGGATGATCGGGATGCTCCGCATCATCTCCCCTTGGGAGAGATCCGACTCGGATCAAAAGCTTCATCTCCATGGAAAGGTGCGAGGTCCTTGACGTTGAAGATGTCGCCACGTTGTACTTGTCGCGAGGTATGTCGATCTTGTAAGCGTTGTCGCTAGAAGCGCATAGTACCTTGAAAGGTCCATCGGCTCGAGGGAGAAGTTTGACTTGCGCTCTTTGGGGAAGCGGTCCTTTCAAGGTGTAGCCACACTAGATCACCAATGTTGAAGACGATGGGTTGCTTGTTGGCGTTGAGCTTGTTTGCTTGGCGTTGTACTTGGCGCCGATGGTGTGTCTTGTATCTTCGTGCATCTTCTTGATGTATCTTGCTCGCTCACTTGCATCCATGTTGGTGCGCTCTTGGAGAGGAAGTGGTAGAATGTCCAATGGGGACAACGGGTTGAAACCGTAGACTACCTCAAGGGGACTTGCCGGTAGTTGAATGTCTTGCACGATTGTAGGCGTGCATTTCGGCGATGGGTAGACATGCTTCCCACTCCTTGATGTTCTTCTTGATCAAGACACGAAGTAGAGTGGATAGTGTGCGGTTCGTCACCTCCGCTTGGCCGCCGGTTTGAGGATGGTATGCCGAGGAGAACAAGAGCTTGATTCCGAGCTTGGCACATAGGGTCTTCCAAAAGTAACTCAAGAACTTGACGCCACGATCGGAGACAATTGTCTTTGGTACGCCATGGAGTCGCAAGATTTCCCTACAAAAGAGATTTGCAACATGTGAAGCATCGTCTATCTTGTTGCAAGGAATGAAATGTGCCATTTTAGAAAATCTATCCACAACAACAAAGACGGAATCCTTGCCATTTTGAGTCCTAGGCAAACCAAGTACAAAATCCATACTAATGTCTTCCCATGGTTGATATGGAATAGGAAGAGGCATATAAAGACCATGAGATTGAGCTTTAGACTTAGCTTTGCGACATGTGTAGCATCTGTTGGTGAAGCGTGAGACGTCGCGGAACATCTTGGGCCAAAAGTAGTTGTTGGAGAGTGCGGCGAATGTCTTGTCGCTATCCAAAGTGTCCCATGAGGCCGCCCATGAGCCTCTTGCAAAAGGAGCAAACGAAGAGAAGACTCGGAATGCAAAGTTTGTTAGCTCTCATAAGGTAACCATCCTTGATGTAATATTGTTCCCAAGACGACATGGCCAAACACTTAGCATAAGGAGAAGCAAAAGATGGATCATGCTCATACAAGTCTTTTATATGCTCAAAACCAATAACATTCAACTCAAGTTGAGTGACAAGCATGTTTATGCGTGAAAGCGCTGTCAAGAACTACATTTTCTTTACCCTTAATGTACTTGATCACATAAGGAAAAGATTCAATGAATTCACCCATTTGGCATGGCGCTTGTTCAATTTAGTTTGACCTTTGAGGTACTTAAGCGCTTTCATGGTCGGTATGGATGACAAACTCATGCGGTCTAAGGTAATGTTCCCAAACATGTAGCACACGACTAAAGCATACAATTCTTTGTCATAGATGGGATAATTGTTGAGCACCGGAGAGTTTTTCACTAAAATAAGCAATGGCTCGCTTTTTCTTGCATCAAAACTCCGCCAATTCCGCACCACTTGCATCACAATGAACCTCAAAAGTTTTGTCAAAATTGGGCAAAGCAAGAATCGAGCATGAGTAAGCAAAGACTTGAGCTCATCAAAAGCGGTTGATTGCAAAGTTCCCCAAACAAAGGGAGTATTCTTCTTGCTCAAAGCATGCAAAGGAGCGGCAATTGTGCTAAAATCTTTCACAAAGCGACGATAGAAACCCGCAAGACCAAGAAAACTTCGACTTGTTGCAAATTGGTGGGTTAGCCAAGTTTTGATTGCTTGAATTTTAGATTCATCAACATGGACACCCTTTGAAGAAACAACAAAACCCAAGAAAACCACTTTGTCGACCCCAAAAGTGCATTTTTTCAAATTTGCATAAAGGCTTTCCTTGCGAAGAGTTTGCAACACAGATTTTACATGATTGAAGTGCTCTTTCATGGTTTTGCTAAACACAAGAATATCATCAAAGTAAACCACAACAAAGACTCCAATATAAGGACGAAGCACATGATGCATAAGACGCACAAAAGTACCGGAGCTTCCGAAGACCCATAGGCATTACTAACCACCATATAAACCAAATTTGGTTTTGAAAGCAGTTTTCCATTCATCACCCTCTTGTATGCGATTTGGTAATAGCCACTTTTAAGATCAATTTTGAGAAAAGTTGGCTCCACTAAGTTCATCAAGCATGTCATCTAAGCGAGGAATGGGATGCCTATATCGAACGGTAATAGCATTGATAGGTCTACAATCGAACACAAGCGGAAACTTCCATCGGTCTTAGGCACAAGAATAACCGAACGGCACAAGGGCTTAGGCTTTCACGTATGATAGAGGCAAAGGTGTCCCGCCTTTCGATGAGATGTTGGTTTTCGCTGGAGGAAGTCGATTTTGACGATCCGACTACTTAACGCAGCGAGGACGCCGCGCTTTAGCAATCGCTAAACCAACTCCGAGAGGTTATTGACCACGCCGAGCACGATCAACTCCGACCACGAGGGTCTGCTTCTCGCGAGCAAACGAAGAACAAGCAAGAAACCGAGATTGCAATCTGGATATTGCGAATATAAGATGAAAGCTTTATTGATCAAGGTGGGGTTCTGTGGACGCCTTTGTCCGGTCGTTGAACACAAACGGCACGCGGGTTGCAGCTATGGCGAACTTTAATCTAAACAAAACCCAAGGTCTAAACGGTGCCCTAAGGGCTGTATATATGGAGGAAGAGGGGGAATTTCGTGGCCCTTGGTGGAGGGGTCCAAATCAACCCTAACTCTTGTTTCCCCACACATACGGACTCTAAAACAGCCTATACTTAAGTATTTCGAAATTACATGGGCCTGGCCCACTAATAAGGTGACGCAGCACCTAGAATAGCCTCGGACGACATTTATGAAGTAGCGCCTTGTATATTTCGTCCAAGGCTTCATGCACCCATTATGGTGGCTTCAAAGTCCTGAAATCATCACTTGTAACTCCGTTTGTTCCCTTTGCATGGCATTATCTCCATGCTTGTTCTTGCTCCAATGTCCATCCTTCTCCAAGCTAGGGCCTTCATTTGTAAGCAAAACAAATGTATCCAATTTAGGCAGCATCATATTCTCATGAACATTAGAATCACTACCAAGAAACGAAAGTACCGATAATTTAATTGATGCATGCGAGCTCTAGTAATTGGTCCAAGATAGGTAGCAGAGGGGCTGTGGGTGTAACAATGGTATTGATGTCCTCATCATCCTCCCTTCTTGAAATGAAGTCGCCCTCGACGGAAGCTCATATTCCTCACCCAAATAAGGCTTCAAATCTGCAATGTTAAAAGTGGACTAACCCCAAAATCTGCAGCAGCTCAAGTTTATATGCATTATCATTTATTTTCTAACACCTTAAATGGACCATCAAGACGTGGCATTAGCTTTGATTTATGCAAATCAGAAACCTATCCTTACGCAAATGTAACCAAACAAGATCTCCTGTGCAAAGACAACATGTTTTCTACCCTTATCTCCAAAGAAGTTTATATTTAGCATTCAGACGCTCAATGTTTTCCTTAGTTATCTCATGCATTTTAAAATCAATTTAGCACGTTCTTTAGCATCAAAATTAACCTTCTCCAAGATGGAAGAGGCAACAAATCAATAGGTGCACGAGGTAGGAAGCCATACACAATTTCAAAAGGGCACATCTTAGTAGTAGAA